>JAURVB010008984.1:0-19501 GCA_033002965.1 Piper betle
AAGACCAGTAGGAGTAGTTACTAACAAAAAATGTCCTTAACTCACCACTTCCAATCATGCTTTACCAATAAATTAGGGATGTGGCATTGGGTAGTCTCTCCCCCACTTCCAGTTCTACTGCCTCCTTGCATAGATGTACAAAATGAAACAAGAGTCACATTATGTGTCATAGTCATTGGTGGAACTGGTGGGTACTTGTCAGAGGATCCTGTGGTGGTGGTGGCGGTTGTGAAATACTAGTGGTTACTAAATAAGGGACCTGTTGGCATCGAGTGGTCGTGAAGGTAAGGATGGTGTCTCACTCAATTTCTCATCCTTAATAGGCCTCTTTTGTGATCTTGCCAGCTCAATCCTTATTTCTCTTATCTATTGTTGGGTGTTTTTTTGCATTTCCTTCAATTGTTGCTAGGTTTCTAATGGCATCTCCATCACCCTTGTCATGAAATCATTTATCCTACTGCCTGATCTCACTAATCGGAAAGGTCTACTTTGCCCTAAGGTAGCATGAGTCTATTCCCAAGTTCTATTATTATGAGGTGGAATCTGTGTCTTAGGAATTGGAACATCAGGTACGTGGACATTCTCCACATAAACCTCTTCTTCATCAACAACTTGACCAAGAGATCGGCTAGACCCACTACCAATATGAGCCTCCCTTGGACTTAGAACTCTAGGTAGTGTCAAATCTCTAAAAATAGTTTTTCAAGTCCTGCTCACCATATCTATCAACCTCTTGCTAAGACCATCCCAAACCAAAGATAAGTGTACAACAACAAATACAAACAAGAACATACCTGCCATTGGAAACTAGGGATCACTTCACATACACACATACTCAAAAAATCTTCCATTCCAGTTAACCAAGAAATAGCTCTGAATACCATTCTGTAACATCCCATGCCCGGTTCATCCATGAACCGAACTAAAATATTATATTATTTAATATTCCTATCTCATAACTTAATTACATGAAAGCCTACGATCATAGAATCCCTTAAAATCTTGGCGTCTTAGTTGAAAGACAACCACTAACCACAACCAAAACAAGCAAAAACAAAGTAAATGTAAGCATTATTCAAAATATTTTAAATTATTTGAAATATAAGTTTCCAAAACATGTGGTCATTACATCAACATATTAAGCCAAGAGTAAAAAATGTTCGATGACCAAAATATAATGAAAAAGAAGCACAAAACAACATGCGAACAATGAGGCAGGAGTATGTGTATGTGTGAAGACTTTAGCATCCCCATGTATCTACCAGCGACACTCAAGGCACAATGCCAACATAAATATTAAAAAGAAAAATGTCAGTAACAAGTTATGCAACAAGTCACCGGTCTGCAAAATAAAGATACTATAATATGAAACTTACATATGAACTCAATAGTTCATATTAGAGGATTTACTTAGAGCATACATGTTAGATTTTGATAGTAGTAGAGAGTAACACCTACCTTTGGTAGATTTTTTACAACAATAGTTACCTGCCAAGCGTTGGTATGACACCGTTTGAGGCATTGTATGGAAAATCTTGCTGATCACCATCTTGTTGGATTGTGGGTAGTGAACCTATGGTGGTTGGACCGGATATGGTTGGACAATCTCAAAAAGTTGTGGCTCAGATAAGGAAAAGAACGAACCTAATCAACATCTAACACGATCTATGTGATGCATGAATAAGAATGCGTAATCAAACGAGATAAGATTAATTTAAATCAATTATTACATATATATTTGTAGATTACAAAGGATGAATAAAAATATAAGATGAATGAATGAAAAAGAACAATAATAAAACAATAATGCAAGAGTTACCAATATAGAAGATTTAACCAAACTGTAGGCATATAAGATCAAGTTTCCAGATCTCGTCAAACTTATTGTAAAGACTGTGAAAAAAAAAAGGATGTGGACGCGGTCTAGAAAGGACCGAATGCGTTATATTCTATACTCGGTTAATTCTACCCAGTTAATTATTTACCCATTTTATTATTTACCTGCTTACCCGGTAAAGTGAAATACGGGTGTTTTCACATACCCTAGCCGTAAATTTTTATTTTTATAAATTTTGAAAGAGGTCGTCATTTTTCACATACGGGTGTAGGGGCGTCTATCTCACCTTAGTCGCCTAGTTCTCCGCTTCCTTACCGGTGTGTCTTCTTCCTTGCTTAGGTAATCTTCCTATCTCCTTCTTCTTAATTTTCTTGCATGCATATTTTAATTTGATAATAAGCTTTATAATCGTGAGGATTAAAGTTTAAAATCAACAAGAAAGAAACAAAAATTTGCCGACGAGTTCCTGTTTCGGCGAGATGGGCAAGCACGGGCAAGCCTCACCGGGAATTAGTGGCAACGGCCGTTCTGACGTCTGAAGAAGATCCTACTCTCTTTGTCGATCAGTGTAGGGTCAATCTCACGTGTGTGGATGCTGGCCTAGGGTGGTAAATGGCCAAAAATAGAGGACGGCGGCAAAAACAGAGGAGCGGCGGTGGGTGAAGAAGTCCAGCCATCCTGGGTGGCAACGGGTTGCAATCTTGCCCGGGAAAGTTGATAGGAGGTTGAGGGTGTTGAGGCGACTACCCAATCGAGGCGGCAACGCTCATCGGTAGTAGAATCGGCAGCACGAGTGTGCCGCTATGCAGGTGATGCAGGCGTTGCCACAACTAGAGTGGGCCGGGGTGACACTGAAATGGCACGGTGGAGCTGGACGGCACCAATGGATGGTGGCTGGAGGTGGTCGGCGGCGGCAGCTGGAGGGCGCCTGGAGTCGAGAACAGAGCATGCCGGAGAAGAAGAAGGAAAAAAATTACCTTGGGTGGCAAACTTGTAGATAATGCTTGACCCGACACAGCTCGAGTTAAATAATAATACCAACTCATAAATAACACCGGGCTCGATATCGACTCGAGTTAAAAAATAATATTAACTCATAATAAATCTTTAAAAATAATTATTTTAATGTGTTATGGGTAAGGTTACTAAACTAACTAATTATTGTATCAAATCGCCACGAGTAATAAAAATACGGTAATGATAAACGGTTGATAATTAATCGGCGTAATTCAAGCGATTAAATTAAATCGGAGGGTTATAAGTAATTAATAAAAGAGAGATTTTATCTTTACCATATTAAAATTAGTCATTGAGTTGCATGCATTTCTACTCAAATAAAATTATACTTATGTATAATTTTTTGTCCTCATTCAGATTAGGATCATTGGTCGCAGCTGCAAGTTCGAAATATCCAAGTCCATATAATTATTTAAAATGTTGTATTTTCCCTTATAGACAACCTAGTCAAATTGGACTCGCCAGCCAATTATGGACATGGTGGACTAACCCATCAGCTAATAGATGGGCATGGTGGACTGACCCATCAGCCATCTAATGGACATGGTAGATTGGACTCACCAGCCGATAACGGACATGGCGGATTGGACTCGCCAACCGGTAATGGACATGATGGACTAACCCTTCAGCCAATAGATGGACATGGTGGACTGACCCATCAGCCAACTAATGGACATGGTCGACTGAACCATCAGCTAATAAGTGGACATGTTGGATTGGTCCCAACATCCATTATTATAGATAATGATAGGGAGTTTATGGACTTGTTTTATTTAATTATACGGCTTTGTGGTTAATCACTTACACGGAATTGCCTCCGCAGGTTAGTAGCTGGAACTAAAGACAAGAGACGACAGGGTGGTTTTTCTACCAACTCAGGTGGTGAACAGATAATAAGCAGACTTCTCTTTTACTTTTCTTATATTATAAATGCGGCTATGGGAAACGGTCCAAGACTATGGGATAATTACTTCATGCATTGTCATTTGAAAAATAAGTTATTTTGAGTTAGAAATGCTAGACTTATTTGCTTTCATATTATTCGTGTAACCTTTTAAGGAACACCCGATTTAGTTAGGACTGGTTGTTATAAGGTTGGTTTTGTTGAATTTTTAGTAACACCTCGCCAGCAAGGCCCACAATATCATGAAAAATGGTGGGTCGTTACAGGTAGTATCTGAGCCCGGTTTCCCACTAGCTCACATTTTATGACTCAAGTACCTTGTTGAAAAGTCCAATAATTATCTTTTCCCACTGTGTTATGTTATTAATTGATAATTTCATTCACTAATAAACCTAAGTCAAAACTGAAACAAAAACATATTAATGAGCCATGATGGTTCAACGTTTCAGATGGCAGGCACCCATAGACAGTTAAGCCGATTTGCGCAGTCAAATTCGAACACAGAGAATGTGTTGGCCCAAATCCTGACGGCCATACAAGGGCTAGCGCAAGCTTCAGAAAATACAAATTCTATGGTTCATTATTTGGTTCAGCGGTTACCGAGAGTGGTAACAGGGAATGGAGCCTTAAACTCGGCAGTGGGCTCTAGTAATGTCCCAGATGGTGATCAGGGGAGTGCCCAAGGGCGGGTAGGGTTATCTAACCCGGGCGAGCGAGGGGAGCTTCCAAACCTAGTGCCACCGGTAGTCCGACAAGTGGTGCCGCCAGCTATGGATGATAGTGAACAATACACTGTGGAAAAGTTTCGAAAGAATGGAGCTGAGGTATTTATTGGAGGGATTGATCCAATGAAGGTAGAGAGCTGGATTGACATTACCGAAAAAGCATTTAGAGCTCTGTCTGTTCCCCACCGCTATCAAGTGAGATTGGCAACATGCGTGCTTTAAGAGGAAGCATCTTACTGGTGGAAATCCGTGGAGAAAACCATTTTCCATCGATGTGAGATTTCCTCCATCGCGTGGGCAAAATTTGTGGCAGCTTTCAATGGACAATATTTTCCAAAGCCCGTTGTCCAGAAGAAAGCACTGGCGTTCACCAATTTGGTTCAGGGGAGGATTCAGTCCAGGAATATGTGTATTCCTAGACGAACTTCCAGGGTTACCTCCTAACTGGGCAGTGGAGTTTGCCATTAACCTAGCACCTGGAGTGACACCAATTTCTAAAGCACCGGCCTTGACACTGCCAAATGGTAATGTAGGATTCGTAGTCTTTTGTGATGCGTCTTGGTTGGGTTTAGGATGCATCCTTATGCAAGAAGGTAAGGTGGTGGCCTATGCTTCTCGTCAATTGAAGATTCATGAGCAAAATTATGCAACCCATGACTTGGAACTGGTAGCAGTGGTTTTTGCCCTGAAAATTAGGAGACACTACTTGTATGGAGCCCAGTTCGAAGTCTTCACTGACTACCAGAGTTTGAAGTATATCTTCACCCAGAATGACCTTAACCTTCGACAGAGGCGGTGGATAGAATATTTGAAGGACTACGACTTCCAAATCTTATACCATCCAGGGAAAGCGAATGTGGTAGCCGGCGGGAAGTTGAGTCGGAAGGGCAAAGTGGACAAAAGTAAGCAACTAGCTAGACTTTGGGCCATGTCAGCAAAAGTGGTAGCTATCAACCCGGTGGAGCAACTAATAGGCTTACTGGCAAATTTTGTTGTTTCCAATGATTTAGTTGATCGTGTTAAGCTAGCACAAATGCGTAATGAGGAGCTGATACACGAAGGAAGGATCTAGAGTTCCAAGTTGGAGAGTTTGTGTACCTAAAGACATCTCCTACGAAGGGGGTGATCAGATTTAACATATTAGGGATGTTGAAGCCAAGATTCATAGGACCGTTCCCAATCTTGGATCGAGTTGGGAATTGTGCACATAGACTGGCATTGCCACCAAGCCTAGTTGGAGTACACAATGTTTTCCTATGTCAATGCTAAAAGATATACGGGATGAGGATCATATCATCACAAATTTTGAAGACCTAGAGCTACAATCAAATTTAACCAACAAGGAAAAGCCGATCCGCATCCTGGCAAGAGAAATAAAGACACTCAGGAACAAGGAAATTCCTTTGGCAAAAGAATTGTGGAAAAATCAGGGGTAAGAGGAAGCTACATGGGAGACTGAACAAGAAGTGACAAAGAAATACCCTAGCCTGTTTGGTGGCACATGAGTTGTACATTTGTAGTAGCATGAACTGATCCCGAAGAAATAAATAAAAATTAATCATGATTGTTCTGTTGCCCGTTATGATATTTTGGGGCCGAAATATTTCCAAGTTGGGGAGATTATAAAGACCGTGAAAAAAAAATGGATGCAGACGCGGTCTAGAAAGGAAACGAATGTGTTATATTCTATACCCAGTTAATTCTACCCGGTTAATTATTTACCCATTTTATTATTACCCAGTTACCCAGTTAAGTGAAATATAGGTGTTCTGACATACTGTAGCTGTCATTTCCATTTTTATAAATTTTGAAAGAGGTCATCATTTTTCACATACGGGTGTAGGGAGTCTTTCTCACCTTAGCCGCCTAGTTCTCCTCTTCCTTACCGGTGTGTCTTCTTCCTTGCTTAGGTATTCTTTTATCTCCCTCTTCTTAATTTTCTTGCATGCATATTTTAATTTGATAATAAGCTTTATAATAGTGAGGATTAAAGTTTAAAATCAACAAGAAAGAACCTAAAAATTTGCCGACAAGTTCCTGTTTCGGCGAGATTGGCAAGCACGGGCAAGCCTCGCAGGGAATCAGTGGCGACGACCGATCTGATGTCGGAAGATGATCCTACTCTCTTCTTCGATCAGTGTAGGGTCGATCTCACGTGTGTGGATGCCGGCCTGGGGTGGTAAATGGCCAAAAACAGAGGACAACGGCAAAAATAGAGGCTCGGCGGTGGGTGAAGAAGTCCAGCCGTCCTGGGTGTCGACAGGTTACAATCTTGCCGGGGAAGGTTGATAGGAGGTTGAGCACCCAATTGAGGAGGCGATGCTCGCCGGCGGTGGAATCGATGCCTAAGTGTGCCACTAGGCAGGCGATGCAGGCATCGCCGCGGCTAGAAGGCGGCCGGAGTTGGCCGGGGTAACACTGAAACATCACGGTGGAGCTATACGGCGCCGATGGACGGCGGCCGGAGGTGGTCAGCGGTGGCGGCTAGAGGGCGCCTGGAGTCGGGAACAGAGCATGCCGGACAAGAAGAGGAAGGAAACAAATTACCTTGGGTGGCAAACTTGTAAATAATGCTTGACTCGACACAGCTCGAGTTAAATAATAATACCAACTCGTAAATAACATCGGGCTCGATACCAACTCGAGTTAAAAAATAATTTTAACTCTTAATAAAATTTTAAAAATAATTATTTTAATGGGTTATGGGTAAAGTTACTAAACTAACTAATTATTGTATGAAATTGCCACTAGTAATAAAAATATAGTAATGACAAACGGTCGATGATTAATCGGCGTAATTTAAGTGATTAAATTAAATCAGAGGGTTATAAGTAATTTATAAAAGAAAGATTTTACCTTTACCATATTAAATTTAATATTAGGTAAATAAAGTGATTATTTTAATAACGAGTCAATAATATAGAAAATGGGTCATTAAACTATAGTCAGGTAGCAATCACTAGCGTCGAACCTAAATTGCATAATGAAAAGTAAATAAAGTTCAAAATTTTATTGAGTCGAATAATTTAAAATAATTGTATTGAATAATATTTTTTAAATTTGAATAACTACAAATTATTTTAAATAATTTAATCGTATAACTTATTTAACTAAATTGCTATGAATAAGGATAGTGATTAAAGATTTAAAACCGCAAACTAAATTATCAAGATTGTGGTTAATTAATTATCGTCTCAAAGGAAAATATACTAATAATAGTAATTAAATATTTGTTTATAAGTTGATAATTATTTTATTATTTGTTAAGTGTTAATTATGATCTAGATTATTAATGTAAAGTAGGATTTAAATGATTATATCACATGAATAGTTTAATATTTAATATTGTTCAAATTTAATAGTGATATATATATTAGTCATTTAGTTGCATGCATTTCTACTCGAATAAAATTATACTTATGTATAATTTTTCGTCCTCGTTCAGATTAGGATCATTGGTTGCAGTTGCAAGTTCGAAATATCCAGGTCCGTATAATTATTTAAAATTTTGTATTTTCCCTTGTGGACAACCTAGTCAGCCTGAGCCCAAATTCGACCACCATGCACCGAGTGCAACCGGGGTCAAGGAATTGACTCAGTCTCACACGGGCAACACCCTTCATAAATCCAATAATGGACATGTCAGAATGGACCTGACAGCCATATTACAATAAATTGGACATGGTGGATTGGACTCGCGAGCCAATTACGAACATCGTGGACTGACCCACCAGCCAATAGATGGACATGGTGGATTTGACTCACCAACTGATAACGGACATGGCGGATTGGACTCACCAGCTGGTAACGAACATGATGGATTGGCCCATCATCCAATAAATAAGACATGGCGGATTGGACTCGCTAGCCAATTAAGGACATGGTAGATTGGACTCACCAGCCGATAACGGACATGGCAGATTGGACTTGCTAGCCGGTAATGGACATGATGGACTGACCCATCAGCCAATAAATTGGACATGGCGGATTGGACTCACCAGCCAATTACGGACATGGTGGATTGGACTCACTAGCCGATAATGAATATGGCGGATTGGACTCGCCAGCCAGTAATGGACATGATAGCCTGACCCATCAGCTAATAAATTGAACATGGCGGATTGGACTCGCCAACCAATTATGGACATGGTGGACTAACCCATCAGCCAATATATGGACATGGTGGACTGAACCATCAGCCAACTAATGGACATGGTAGATTGGACTCACCAGCCAATAACGCACATGGCGGATTGGACTCGCTAGCTGGTAATGGACATGATGGACTGACCCTTCAGCCAATAGATGGACATGGTGGACTGACCCATCAGCCAACTAATGGACATGGTGGACTGAACCATCAGCTAATAAGTGGACATGCTGGATTGGTCACAAGAGCCATTATTATAGATAATGATAGGGAGTTTATGGACTTGTTTTAATTAATTATACGGCTTAGTGGTTAATCACTAACGCGGAATTGCCTTCGCAGGTTAGTAGTTGGAACTAAAGACTAAGAGATGACAGGGTGGTTTTTCTACCAACTCATGTGGTGAACAGATAATAAGCAGACTTCTCTTTTTACTTTTCTTGTATTATAAATGTGGCTATGGGAAATGGTCCAAGACTGTGGGATAATTACTTCATGCATTGTCATTTGAAAAATAAGTTATTTTGAGTTAGAAATGCTAGACTTATTTTCTTTCGTATTATTCCTGTAACCTTTTAAGTAACACCCGGTCCAGTTAGGACTGGTTGTTATAGGGTTGATTTTCTTAAATTTTGAGTTACACCTTGCTAGTAAGGCCCACAATATCATGAAAAATGGCGCGTCGTTACAGTTATAGAGTTTCATCAAATGTCAAAAAAGTGAAGAGAATTAAGTAACAACATACTCAAAAAATAATGGGTCACTACAGATTCCTTGACAGACATATGTACTTCAACGTATAGTTGACGTATAGGTTACTAGATGTGCAACCAACTTTGATGGTAAATTCCAGTTTGGAAAACTCAACAAAAGGTGGAAGGATGATAGTACTACGATTTGGAATTCAAGGTTGAAAGATGTGTTCATAAAGACAATGTTTTCATCAAAAAATGAAAAGACAAATAGATGAAAAACAATAAATATTGGTATAGGGAATTGAAGAGGTGTACATGAATGCATGTATAATTAATAGACACACTCATCATGTGGTATTGTTTATTACTATGACATGACTCATGACATTTTTATGACTCTAATTAAATTGTATTTATATAAATTTCATGACTTTTGTAATAGAACAACACTAAAGCAATCTTTAAATGAGTATGAAGTCAAATTGTTTACATACATAAAGTAAAAAACTATCAGGAAGTGGTGTGACAACGTGCCAAATGTCATATCAACTTAAGTATTTGATAATATCTTGATACTAAATGCATAACTAAAACACCCCGCTCCCCCGCCCCACCCCAAAATGATCTTTCTAACGTGTAAATAACCCTATTAACTATTTCTAAAACATAATGCATGCCAAACAAAATCACATGAACAGGCGCCTACATGTGTCAAAGCCTTCCAAACTAAGGCACAAGCAACACCAACTCTCCCAGAAATGAAAGCCAAAAGTCAAGCTAAACCAATTTGAACTAAAAGGAAATTTGAATCAAAGCAGATGCCAAACCCAACTAAGCAAAAAATAAAATCCTACTCCAAAGGGCATATTTTTTACAGCTTGATGTTTATGGCGAGGATGAAGAATTTCCAAAAGTTGACACCTATGTTGGTGATGTGCCATTGTTCGATGTCTATCATGGTGAGGATGTGCATTTCTTTGACATCTATGACCATAATAGCATTGATATGTCAGTATTGGAGCCCTAGAATGGGTTGATATCTTCAAAAGGTTGTTGCTATGTCAGCCAAGTTGTCGACATTCATGGACTTCCAACCTCAAGAAATGGTGGCAAGATGTTCCCTTCTCGAAAGATGACCCTTTAGGTCGCCAGCAACATATTGGCCACCCTAGGAGGTTTGACGCGCAACATGCGGCCCTAGAAGGATGCACCATCAACTGGCCACCCTTTCCCAAGTTAGGTGCCAGCAAGGTGTCCTAAGCTTGTGTAGTGCTCTAGATGCTCTCTTGGGGTGGGGTGTAACGAACTGCCATTTTTCACGATATTGTAGGCCTTGCTGGCTAGGTGTTACTAAAAATGTAACAAAAACCAACACTATAACAACCAGTCCTAACCGGACCGGGTGTTACTTAAAAGGTTACATGAATAATATGAAGGCAAATAAGTCTAGCATTTCTAACTCAAAAGAACTTATTTTCAAATGACAATGCATGAAGTAATTATCCCACAGTCTTGGATCGTTTCTCATAGCCACATTTATAACACAAGAAAAATAAAAAGAGAAGTCTGTTTATTAACCGTTCACCACCTGCGTTGGTAGAAGAACCACCCTATTGTCTCTTAGTTTTTAGGTCCAGCTGCTAACCTGCAGAGACAATTCCGCGTTAGTGATTAACCACTAAGCCATATAATTAAATAAAACAAGTCCATAAACTCCCTATCATTATCTATAATATTGGCAATTGTGACCATTCCAACATGACCATTTATTAGCTGTTGGTTTAGTCCACCATGTCCATTAGTTGGCTGATGGGTCAGTCCACCATGTCCACCTATTGGGTGATGGGTTAGTCCGTCATGTACATTCTCGGCTGGCGAGTCCAATCCGCCATGTCCGTTATCGGCTGGTGAGTCCAATCCACCATGTCCATTAGTTGGTTGATGGGTCAGTCCACCATGTCCATCTATTGGCTCATTGGTCAGTCCACCATGTCCGTAATTGGCTGGCGAGTCCAATCCGCCATGTCCAATTTATTGGCTAATGGGCTAGTCCATCGTGTCCATTATCGGCTGGCGAGTCCAATCCGCCATGTCCGTTATCGGCTGGTGGGTCCAATCCACCATGTCCGTAATTGGCCTGGCAAGTCCAATCCGCCATGTCCAATTTATTAGCTGATGGGTCAGTCCATCATGTCCATTATCGGCTGGCGAGTCCAATCCGCCATATCCGTTATTTGCTGGTGGGTCCAATCCACCATGTCCCTATTGGCTGGCGAGTCCAATCCGCCATGTCCAATTTATTGGTTGATGGGTCAGTCCATCATGTCCATTATCGGCTGGCAAGTCCAATCCGCTATGTAACACCCCAAATCCGGTTCATTCTTGTGAACCGAACTGGTATGTTACAAGCCCCGGTTAGGTCGGCTAACCCGAACCTAACTCATACGGATCCAATCTCGGCGTCTTAAAATGAAGATACAACTCTCAAAGCATGGATGAATGCACAAACCCTAACATGGTACTACATGAATGACATACAAATCAGAGTGCACACCAAGACAATCCTGATAAAAATTAATAAAAACTTTGAAATTAGGGGCCACCCTGTCAAATATACATATGCAAATATATATCTAACCATATATCAACTAATTTCATTCATTCAAATTACAAAACCTAACATGCTGTAACTTATTTTGAAACTTGGGTCTCAACCCACTACGCTGCCATTGCACAATCTATTCGTGTTCACATCATCTCATCATGTCTTAACATTTAATCATGTCACATCATCATGTCTCAAACATTTAATCATACCATTCGCTATATAATAACATCATAAACACAATATAATCACCCAATCGACTGAAATGTGTGCAAGCAATAACAGTGCTCCTCCGTCCAAGCTGGCTCTTCCAACTCGTGATTATTACCTACATATAGTATAAAAACACGTCAGTAACAAGTGTTACTGGTCCGGAAAATAAAATAACTATAACAAGCTGGCTATGAGAGCAAACTCTCATATGAAAGAAAACATCATATACTCCACGTGAACACTCTGAAGGGCACTACTGAGGAGCCATTGGGCTGCAGACCCGGTAGCATCCCGAACTTACTGATCTGCTGCTAGTACTGTGCCGCTCTCGGCACTTCTTTTTCAGTACTTCTCGTGAAACTTTATCCTAAGCCCTCTCCTTACCTCCATATTTCTCCTAGCCTTGAGCACGAAGGCCGAGTACTCTCAGGCAGTCGCCTTTAGTACCCTTTGAACCACAAGTCCGGACATGCGCTGTACTAAACAGTACTCGTTAACCTCCACATTCTCCGAGTGTGAGGAACTCAAACGCGGAGTTGTCAGGATCCCTCGGGAATGGAACAGTCCGCTGGCACTAATCCAGAGCCCGCTTTGACTATCACGGCATCCGCTCATGGTACGTGTAGTCGGTTTCTCCATCTCTCGTCTCACTGAAAACACGAAAACTATATATATATAGGGCTGGGTAGGGATTTATATAATAGGCCCGAAGGCAACTTGTGGTGGATCTTGTTTTCGAAATCATCCTCGAGGGATCTCATCCTCAAGGGGTTACTAATCCGAAAATCTGTTCGGCTAGATGGCCCGAGTTAAGTGGGATCCAATAAAACGCCACTTAACCCGTCCTGCAAATAATAAGATAAACATACAATAGAAAGATCGTAAAACATAGTCGAGTCCTAAACGGACCTGGTAGAAGCTCCAAGCGTGTCATCGCGCCTAGGCGGCGAGCTCCTACTCCGTACCTACACATCAAAACTAAATACTAACGCCCGCTAACTAAATGATGCATCAAACTCAACACACATTACAACACAAAATCATCAACCGTCAAATAACCATAAATATGAAAATAACTCTAACTCATCCTATTCATGACCAATTTTATTGTATTTTTCCTAAGTTACATCATACACGATTATCATGCTCAATTTACTTACTTCATTGGATCACTTAATATTTACTCATTACCAATCATATCATACATATCATTACTTCTTTCATGCTCAGACTTCTATCATGAGAATCACTCAATCCTATCATGTTGTGCTAACAATCATCATCAATTTTAAATAATCAAATCGGAGGTAATTATACCTCACATCGTCGGCAATCTGCGACGGCTAGGGTTCCGTCGCATGTCTCGGAGCTCAAATTCGGTGCTCATCGGCGTTCGAAGCTCAATCGGGCTCGACTGGGTGAGCCCCGCGGAAGATCCGGTGACTTCCGAAAAATTCCAGAAATTCCAGTTTTCCGGCAGTTTCGGCGGTTTTCCGGCAGCTTCCGGCGGTTTTCCGGCGACAGTCGCCGGCGGTGTCTACTGGCCGGAAAGTGGTCGTGTTGGGTACCCTTGGAACCGGCTCGGCGAGACCGACTCATCTATGAGGTCGACGCGGCCAACGGAGGTGGTGGCTCACCGAAAAATGCATAAAACCGAGCCGGCGGTGATGGTGGCTAGATCCGGCCGGCCACGGCGGCGATGGCCTCCGTTCCGGTCGGGGAAGGTCGCTGGAGGGCTGAGGGTGCTGAGGCGACCGACCGACCGACCGCGGTGGCGCTGGTCGCCGGCGGCAGAATCGGCGACGGAAGCACAACGCGGCGGCGCGGCGTGGCTTCCGCGTCGCGGCGGCCCGATGGGGGCCAGACTTGGTCGGGGCAGCACGGCGACGTCGTCGCAGGGCTAGGCGGCGATGTCGACACAGTGGCGGCGCAGTGCGAGCAAGTGTTTGGGGAAGAAAAGAAGGGCTCGGGGGTGTGTGGTGGCAAAGTCGTAAATATTACTTGACTCGTCTCTGGCTCGAGTCAAAATAATATTTAAGTCGTAACAAAATTCCAAAAAAATTGGGAAAAATCCCATAAAATCAAACAACACCAAAAAATCATAATGATATGCTCTAGAACTATCAACCCACCCAAAATGCCCGTAACGCATCCTAACGCGATAAACGGCCTAAAACTAATTCTACGATCCATTATATATCATAATAAAAAAATGAACTGCACACTCTCATATATTTTGATAACTCATTCTTTTCTACTGGGTTCATGACGTTATCATCATATACTTGGGTACACATGACCCTCATGGCTCATACACGAGACCTGCGTCGGCTCAGTACACGTGTTCTGAAACTAACTCGACTCAAAAATAATGGTCGAACCGACCGGTTCTGAATATAAAACCCTGACTCGAATCGTGGGTTTTACAATCTTCCCTCCTTATAAAAATTTCGTCCTCGAAATTTTAACTCAAGGAGGTTCTGCTGAACTACTACTTGGAAGCTAGATACACACTAGTTGTATCCTCTACTCTTCGATAGTCATGTAAATCCTCACTGTAGCTGCGCCGTTATGGCGGGTTCTGCTTATGATTCTATCAATATCAACATTCTGTTTCTAAGCTGTCTGTGCCTGTTCTGACATGACCATCATCCCTCTCTTCTGTTCTGATCCCTACTGCTAACTCGGCGGAAAAACCCTAGGTCACCCCTAAGGGCCTATTGGGTTGGTCAAGCAGATACTCTAGAGTATCGCAAGGTTCTAATCTGAGCTATGTCTGGGAAAACTACATCGAGGGTAAGACCTACCTGCTAGCATCTACCCATGTCCCTCTAATCCTCATCTGTGAAAAGTCACCTACATGTACTCTTGGGAAACTCTATTCCTAAGTCCTACAACCAACCTAAAGTATGCTATGAGTCTCCTGCTAGGTACGAGTGTATAAGCTAATGAGCTGCATGGCTCACTGTCGCCAGTCTAGATCCAACTCTCAGGTGTCCCTATATAAGGAACTGGACCGCTCACTGGGTCCTAGTTGACTCGGTCCTGAGTCGAGTATCTCACTCTGTTCTATAAGAGAACAAGGATAGCTGCTATGACTCTACTGTATACTATGGCTCAGGTGACTATCTATACAACCACTAACTACTACTGAAGGGAGGCGAGAACACCTGTACATACACAGCGTGTCTCAAGGAGTATGATGACATACTCTGCATGGGGCTGGAGAATCCGCATCTGGTCTGTGACGTACTCTGGTCAATGTATACTCATCTCAATTATCTAGACAACTGATAGTAGAACTGAAATATCTAGAGGGGTGAGTGGAAAGCTGTCTGTCATCTTTGGGTTATAGGAAGGGAGGCTAAATCTCATGGAAATCTAGTCACACTGCTCAAGAACTCTCAATAGGGGACATCTCATCCTCACATGTGGTATCTGATGCAAGGTAAACAGGGAATCCATTAGGCCAAGAAAAACTTGCTACATAGGTATGTCACTCTGATCTATGGTAAGGTTAGGGTGTCATGCAAATGGCAGGGGAAATAAAATCCCTATGTAGCGTACTAGGTGGCTAAAATCTCGGTAGGTCTATGGACTTGTCTCTAAGATCACCATGATTTACTATGCCACAGGTGATCAGTCTGTGGAACAGTCAATCAATGACAAATCTCAGAAACGGCTCCTAAGTGGCTCTAGTTCAATCAGCTAACAGTAGGCACATGTTTCTCGATACTGTACTAGTCACGCACTTCTAAACGGGCGGGGTTCAAACGACCCAAAGAACCACTGTCTCTCCTCAAGTCTACGGGGACTCATAATGAGGTTCGACACGTGTCTCGTCCGCTCTTCAGTGGTGTGTGACCTGCCGTCCCGTACCGATTTGTAGTACTAATCTTGACTCACATGACTACTACCGCTGTGGTAGACTCTCAAGCAAGGCTATCAATCAAGATGAGCATACACTGGTATCACTCCGTCTGGTCAGCATGGTCTGCTCTATTTGAAGTCCCTGTCTACATCGCTCTCAAGCTGCGATGAAATCCTCATCGGAAGATCGGTCTGCAAACATCTACCTACACTATAAACCCTAATTAGTACCATAAAGGTACCTCTATACTCAGGGCAAGGCTCAATCCTATGTCTCAAGGTGAGAACCTAATTGTGCTGGCGAAACACAAGGGAATCACTATCCTTCTAAAGGACACTTCCTCACTAACCCTCTATCTATGCCCAACACTCTAATACAAGTCAAACTCCTATCGTCTAGCTAGCCAATCGCTAAATGGGTTCAACGGAGTGTGACCGTCTACTAACCATCTGATCTATATATGCTGGTTGTGGCCCATGCATGTATTATCATGCAATTTGCACAGTCTGATCATTGTGACTGTCCCATCTGGAGGTCATACTGTCATGTTCCCTGATTCTGTCCATGCGCATCCCTATGAGACTGTCACTAACATTGCCTGATGGGGTTATCTTGCAATATACATCTGACCCAAGGGTGTCAGGTCAAAACAATAATTGCAAGAGAGCTGTATAGTCAAATCCTATGCTATCTCATCCAAATAACTCCACTTTTCCTAACTCTTCTCTGTTCTGCTAATTTCCATTGTAGCTATATCTTGTTCCTCAATTCTGGCCTACTAGATCTAACTAATCTAATCGGTCGGCGGATGAGCAATACACGGACGGCGGTAGTGCATCTTCGGTCGGTGGTAGTGCATCTCGGACGGCGGTTGTGCACCTCGGCGGTGGTTGTGTGACTCGGTCGACGGTGCGTGCAACTCGGTCGGCGGTGGTGCAACTCGGTCGGCGGTTGTGCAC
Organism: Piper betle; assembly: GCA_033002965.1. Lineage (NCBI taxonomy): Eukaryota > Viridiplantae > Streptophyta > Magnoliopsida > Piperales > Piperaceae > Piper > Piper betle. The sequence goes on from JAURVB010008984.1 coordinate 16,977, forward strand.
TCGGTCGGCGGTTGTGCACTCGGTCGGCGGTTGTGCACTCGGTCGGCGGTTGTGCAACTCTATCGGCAACAGTGCTACCTAAGTGCTAAAAATCTGATCTTGGACGTATGCATCATAAATCCACTATCTTCTCTGACATGTCTTCCTCCATTTGTATGTCTCCCTAGACGTGGTTGCTAACAACTCTGCTTAGGTTGTCCAATCATGCGTGTCTGATCCGGAGGGGTTTGGATCATGGTGCTGACACATATGATGGTAAACCTATGCCGGACCCACTCTAATCTCCTAAAATCTAAGTGGCTGCTTCCATTAGTGTTGACTGGCCCTCACACGGCAATCACTGGTCTGGTACCTTATCTCTGGTAGAATCTGGTCAAATAACTAATCTCACAGGCAATGGTAGTCCTGATCTTTTCCTTGTCATATCGAGACCTATGTCTGGCAAAAGGAAGTCAAAACTTCTGCCCATAGGTCATAAACTAGTGGAAGAGGAGGATGCGGTGAAGTGCTAATCAAACTGTCGATCCACCACACTACTCATCCTCATTCATCACTATCTCCTGGAAGTGGCTCATCTCATGTGCCAACTAACTTGCTAATATCTCTATACTTCAAGCTCCTTATTATTACCCCTTTTCTTTTAACTCATTCCTATCATGTACACCATGTCCCATGGAAACAGGACTAATGTGGTGACATGCAAGACACTAACATCTGGTCAATCATCTAATTCACTTATGCGATGGACAGAACTAGTGGGTCTCTAAGCCCATCAAGACAATAAAATGCCACTGAACCCGTCCTGCAAATAATAAGATAAACATACAATAGAAAGACGTAAAATAGAGTCGAGTCCTAAACGGACCTGGTAGAAGCTCAAAGCGTGTCATCGCGCCTAGGCGGCGAGCTCCTATACCGTACCTACACATCAAAACTAAATACTAACGCCCGCTAACTAAATGATGCATCAAACTCAACACAATTAAACACAAAATCATCAACCGTCAAATAACCATAAATATGAAAATACCTCTAACTCATCCTATTCATGACAATTTTATTGTATTTTTCCTAACTTACATCATACACGATTATCATGCTCAATCTTACTTCATTGGATCACTTAATATTTACTCATTACCAATCATATTATACATATCATTACTTCTTTCATGCTCAGACTTCTATCATTGGAATCACTCAATCCTATCATGTTGTGCTGACAATCACCATCAATTTTAAATAATCAAATCGGAGGTAATTATACCTCACATCGTTGGCAACCGGCGACGGCTAGGGTTCCGTCGCGTGTCTCGGAGCTCAAATTCGGCGCTCATCGGTGTTCGAAGCTCAATCGGGCTCGACTGGGTGAGCCCCGCGGAAGATCCGATGAATACCGAAAATTCCAAAATTCCGGTTTTCCGACGGTTTTCCGGCAGCTTACGGCGGTTTTCCAGCGACAGTCGCGGCGGCGTCGGAAAGTGGTCGTGTTGGGTACCCATGGAACCGGCTCGGCGAGCCCGACTCATCTACGAGGTCTACGCGGCCAAGGGAGGTGGTGGCTCAGCCAAAAACTGCATAAAACTGAGCCGGCGGCGATGGTGGCTAGATCCAGCCGGCCACGGTGGTGATGGCCTCCATTCTGGTCGGGGAAGGTCGCTGGAGGGCTGAGGGTGCTGAGGCGACCGACCGACCAACCGCGGTGGCGCTGGTCGCGGCGGCAGAATTGGCGACGGAAGCACAACGCGGGTGGTGTGTCACGACATGGCTTCCTCGCGTCGCAGCGGCCCGGTGGGGGCCGGACTTGGTTGGGGTAGCACGGCGACGATCGACTGCCGGGCGGGCGTCCACGACAGTCGGCGGTGACGCGCACAATGGCGGCGCGTCGAGCAGGGGTTTGGGAAGAAAAGAAGGGCTCGGGGGTGTGTGGTGGCAAAGTCGTAAATATTACTTGACTCGTCTCCGTCTCGAGTCAAAATAATATTTAAGTCGTAAAACAAAAATTCCAAAAAAAATGGGAAAAATCCCATAAAATCAAACAACACCAAAAAATCATAATGATATGCTCTAGATCAACCTACCCAAAATGCCCGTAACGCATCCTAACGCGGTAAACGGCCTAAAACTAATTCTACGATCCATTATATATCATAATAAAAAAAATGAACTGCATACTCTCATATATTCTGATAACTCATTCTTTTCTACTGTGTTCATGATGTTATATCATCATATACTTGGGTACACACGACCCTCATGGCTCATATACGAGACCGGCGTCAGCTCAGTACACGTGTTCTGAAACTAACTCGACTCAAAAATAACGGTCGAACCCGACAGGTTCTGAATATAAAACCCTGACTCGAATCGTGGGTTTTACATGCTATGTCTGTTATCGGCTGGTGGGTCCAATCCACCATGTCTGTATTGGCTGGCGAGTCCAATCCGCCATGTCCAATTTATTGGCTGATGGGTCGTCCGTCATGTTCATTATCGAGCACAGTTGCACCGGGAACGAAGAAGGC
>JAURVB010008986.1:0-42983 GCA_033002965.1 Piper betle
GATCTAAAGATTTAATCTTGTCTATATATAAAAAGATTAAATTTGTCATTAAATAAAATAGTCTTTATTCATTTATTTTAGGTGATTTATATGTAAAATAGAAATATGCTTATATGTCTTGGGTAACTGTTATGGGTAAAAGTTAAAATATTATTTTACATATATAATTTCATAGAGATAGGTTGGGTATGAGTGATAAATTTGTGATAAATCAAGAGATATCATAAATAATTAATTCCTGTAACAAATGATTCAAATGTGCAATTTATAAGTAAAAATTATAATTTTAATTATATAGAGCACTAAGTAAAATTAAAAATCTTCAATTTGTAATCTAAAAGTTAATATTTAATTTAAATATTATATTTTAGATTAGACTAGTTTTAATTCATAATTAAATTACTCTTTAAATTTACTTTTTATTTAAATATAATTAATTAAATTAATTTTAATAATTAAAATTTTTTATTATTAATTTTTTATGTCACAGTACTTTCTTATCACTTTTATTACTTGATTCAGCACGTGTACTTTCACCTTCATTATAATTTCCTCATCACTTGACACCGTGTAACTGCATTTGCTAAATAACATGGAATAAAGTACACTTGGGGATAAAAAGGACAAAATAACAAAAAAATTAATAGATAAAGTTGCTGAAATCATTCAACTGGAGGAAGGAATACACAAATGCAATTTTTTCCTTATCTTCTAATGTAGAAGAATAAAGAATGATCAATCGGTCGAAACAAATTTGGTAAACAATTCATTTGAGACCGCAGAACAAACAAAAGATTATGGTCCTCTGCAGACTATTTACACAAACTAGCTGAAGACAATGGTACAAACATACAACGGCAAATCTGGGAATAAACATGCTTACTTTCTCATATATTGCTACAACAAATTGAGCACTTAACGACACCAATTCTCCAAGAATACTCACTTGTTGGACCATTGGAACTCAATTTCCAAATTTCGAGGGGGCCACTTTTGCTTGCTGGCAGTAGTGTGTACTCACCAGCCCCTGCTCCCAACATAACCACATTATCTATCTGAATAGTGACCTTCCCGAAAGAACTCTACAACAAGAAACAGCAAAATACAAATCAATTTTCAGATTAAGATTTTCCATCCAGTTATTGAGCACTTGCAGGCAAAATACCAAGCTTACCTTTCCAAACTTGCTCTTATTTTTGCATGAGATGTGCAATTTCTGGCCTTTCGGAGGACTGTCAAATGCCCAAGCAAATCCTTCATCCCATTCAGGAGTAGGGCCAGTAGACACAATCTACGCATACATAACAATATAAGTATAAGTGTTCGAACTAACTACTGCCTTATCCTAGCAGAAGATACAGTAAAACGGTTACTTTACACAGTATCCAAGCATGATTATAGTATTATTAGTTATTTTGGGATTTTCATATCACTAGGGGGTAAAAATTAGAAGTTCACTGTTCAAATGATATAGTAAATTCCAGATCACACAATGCAGCTTCTATGACCAAAAAAAGTCCATAAATAAATGCAGCTTTTTTATCTTAATAACAGCAGTTCAGAAACTTAAACTTCACCTTAGTCTGTCTTGCTGGCGTGTTACCAAGAGTAAGCTTGCAATAAACGCTCGGATTTCCAACTGATTGTTTTAAATTATTTCCCCGTTTTATAATGACCATGAGTGTACCAGGCAAACACTGCAAGAGGAGTTCTGCCTTCTCCTGAAAACGTGGCGGCCCTGACTGAATCAGATATTGCAGCAGTGGAATTGCCTCAGCCGCAGCAACAGCTTGAGCTTTCCACACTTCAGGAGGACATGCAGACCATGCCTGTCGCAAGAGAAAGAGGGATTCCAAAGCCGCCTCCTGGGTTGCTTCTGAACCAGTTTTAAGAGACGTAACCAAGTGAGAAATGCAAAGAGTTGCAGGCTCTGTAGCTCTCAACCGAGGGAAGTTGCTAAACAGTGCATTTAAGGCCTTAAGATATTCGTCGTTCACACTTCCGGTTGCCCATAAGTCTTTTTCTATAGCAGCTGCATAAAAGATCAATGCAATGATGAGAAATATAACCACCATAATACAATGGGCAGAAAAATACTCAAATGAGATCCTCTTCTAAAATGCAAATATTAGTTCTGCAAGCATTTCACAGGTACAGTTTTTCCTTCTATTAAATCCATCTCACATTGATCTAAGATCAAAGGTAAATACTTATAGGAAAGGAGGTGATCAAACAACACAGAACAGAAACAGAAGAACATTGCATACCTATATTACCAGAGGATAATTAAATGTCAAAACTGTAGAATAAGTTAATTATGTTCTTAACATAATTAAAACCTATCAGTTAAATGTACATATGATGTCACCAACAGAATTTTCCTTTTTGGCACTTATCCTATAAAATTTGAAGGAAGAGAAAATGCCTAACAAAACAAAATTATTTTAAAATAATTGAATGGCATACCAGTTATTGCCCGGACAGTTTCACTAGAAGCATATTCCTGAATAGTATGATTGGAGAAGAGAAGTTTGACAAACATGGCGGCTTGAACAGAAGTTTCTGGATCACTGGTTCCAATCAGGTCCAGAACAACTTGCACTCCTCCAGCTTCAGCAACAGCTCTTTTATTAGAACGACTGTACATCACAAGGTTCTGAAGGGCACAAATTGCAACCACTTTCATTTCTTCTGTAGGGTTATCCTCCAGTAAATTTACCAATGCCCTACATGCAGCAACAGCATCCGTAGTTCTAGCAAGGCCCTCGTTCTGGAAAAGGTCACCAAGTGCAAGAGTAGCTAGCAACCTTGCCTGCTGCGCTTGTGTCTGTGGATCCAGTAGGTACTGCGACAGTGGTGCAATAGCACCTTTAGCTGCTTTTGTTTCTCGAATCTTAACATTATTTAGCAGAACTTCAAGCAATCTTGCTGCAGTGTCCTCACACTGATGGCATCTGAGAAGCTCAAGCAGTGCTTCAATTGCACCAGCTTCAACCATAGCTTCAGCAGTAGCTGCATCATCACTTTCCAGCACAAGGAGTGCATTTAATGCTCCAATTATAGTAGTTTCCATGCTAGAACGAAGAAGTTTTACTAGAACGGCAATCGGAACTTCTAGATAGAATTCCGAACTAAACTGAAGGATGCTAGCCAACACCGCAGCAGCAGATTCCCAAAGGGCATGAGGAAGTGGAGGATCAGATTGCAGTATAACTCTAGAAATCTCATGGACTCCACCCTCTTTTGCGATTGAATTTGGCCAAGTTAGTGCAATACCCACAAGAGCTTTTATAGTTCTCTGTTGCGACGCTTGAGTTCCTGATCCAAGAACCCGAACAAGGGGACCAACTGCAAGCTGAGTTATTGCATCTTTTTGCAAATGTTCCTCCAATAGCAAATTGGAAAGAAGTTCTGCTGCCAGTTGTTGTACTGCTTGTGTCGGAGCATCTAAAAGTGGTAACAACGGCTCAACAGCCTGATGAGGTGTCAAAGAATGGTCTGAACGACATCTGAGGGTGTTCTAAAATGTTCACAAGAACCTGCAAAGCACTATGTTGTCCATCAGATCCAAACTCTGGTCTCGTAAGCAAAGTGAAAAGAGGTTCAACAACATTACCAGCAGAAGGGCTCTTAGCAATACCAGCATTATTTGTCAATATACGTAACAATTCTGCAAAACTAGCACAAAGAAAATCTGGAGCCTCATGAAGAATTTCAAGAATACTCTCAATGACTCCAGATTTTACCATGTCCATCTTACAAGCAGGCCGATCCTTACCCAACTTCACCAATGTCCTAGAAACAGATTCATGAAGGGTGTAGTTTTTACCAAATAAAAGGCCAACAAGAGGAACAACTGCACCATGAGCAGCAACTAATTCTGCTAGTTGCTCATCATCCAACAGTTTGTCCAGTGCCCGCACCACTGAATGCTGAGCTGGGTCATACTCGGTCACTAAAAGAGATACAAGAGGCTCCACACATCGGGCAGCTGCAACAGTAGATCTAATTCTCGTATTGCTGAAAAGAACGCAGCATAACTCAGCTGCATCTCCCTTAAGTTCCATGGTACAGTTTGAAGCAAGGATGCGGCAAAGGACATCGACAGCATTCATTTCAACATCAGCAACAGCAAGGGCTCTTGTGGGATTTTCTGATAACAATCTGACTAATGCAGCAATAGAAGCATGCTGCTCTTTTTCCATGCCAGTGTTAAGTATCTCAACCAATGGTTGAACAGCTTGCCTAGCTGCTTCTCCATTCCTAATGTGCTCAGCAGAAAACAGGCTCTCCAATGCTTTGGCTGCGCTGTACCTTGAAGCTCTTCCTCCTAGACGTAAAACTGCCACAAGCTGATTGACAGCACCATAAGAAGACTCATGCCTGCGAATTTCAGCGCTACTAAATAAAGTGCCTAACAACTCCGTGGCTGCCTCCTCTGTTGCATCCTGTGGGCCAAGTGAGAGGTATTTTGTTAAAGCTTCCAAAACACCAAATTCAACCATTGCAAGCTTGTTTGTGGGACTATCTTTAGCAAGCTGCATCAGGAGCCCAAGTGCCAAGAAAGGAGCACCAGGACGGTCTGGAATTGGCTTGAGCAGATCAACAAGAAGAGGTATAGCTTTCCGTGAAGTAGCCCCTACTCTAATATCATCAACTCGGAAGAGTCTCTCCAGTGCCGCTTGCTCTGGTTTCTGGACCAGATTAAACTCTTCTGAAAGCTCAATCAAATGTGCTATGTCAGAATCAGCACAGCCAACTAAGGGAATAAGACCACCAGCAGCTCCTGAGTTGGCAACAGCAAGCAGAGTCCCACGGCTGCCATTGCAAACCAAACTGGCCACACCTTGTGCAGCAAAGTATCTGTTCTGCATTTCCTCAGACTTCAATAGACTAGCAAAAACAGGAATAGATCGCATGGTTGCATGACCTCTGATTATGTCTCTGTCTTGGAAAAGAACTGCAAGAAGTAAAGCACAAACCCAAGTGCTGTTATCTTCCTTATCATCACTCTGCAAAATGTTCAAATGGAAAGAAAAGGTCATCAATGTTAAGTTTTCATTCTAGAAACAGTAAAGGAGAAAAGTAGCAAACAAGTAGATCACAAAACACTAAGCAGGAGCTCACAGAGTAGTTCCTCATTAGCTGCTTTGGCATAGGCATAAAATTGTCTTTTCTGCCCAATAAGGTGGGAGAAAGTTACATTAAGAGTCCACCAATAAGGGGGCCAAAGCGTTTGGTTTGATTACTTGAGCAAGTAAATTTAGCAAGGTGTGGCAAGAACAATCTCAAGCCCACTGTTTTGCGACAGCAATGAAAATGAATCTGAAAGCAAGCGCTTTCAGAAATACAAGGTTCCCATATCAATAGAAAACTAGTAGCTCGGGTGTAAAACATTCACAATGGAATAATGCTTGCTATATATCAAGAATGGTAAAAAAACAATAAAATTCTCATCCATTGCATGTGATATTCAGTAAACTTTAGATGATGGCTGAGCATATATACCTGGCTAAGTTTTAAACAAAATAAGAAAAAACTACAAAAATATCTGGTCCTATTTGAAACATGCCTTACTTGACGAAGACTGGCTTCTGAATTAATGGAAAAATACCTGAGAGGCCAGGCGAATATCCTCAGCTATCTTGTCTGTTAGGATTTCGATTGCTCCTGCATCCATAATGGCCACTTTACTTCTGTTATCATGACAGGCAAGTATTGATAGCAACCACATTGCCACTGTGTCACCTACTATCTTCTCAGTGCAAGTTTCAGCTTCCTCACTTCTTTGTTCTTTACCATGTCTGTATATAGTCACTTCTTTACATTCGGCGCCAATCTTTATTTGGTTGGTATGTGAGCCTACCACAGGAAGCATTTCAACAAGAGAGGGAATCAGACGTGGGCATAAATTTGATTCATTTAAAGCTTCAATGACTTTCTCATAGTGATCCTTTGCAGCGCAGATAAGAAGTGCAGATCCCCCAATTTTAATTTTCATTTGGTTTGTCGCAATTACATGCCTTGCAATTGAAGAAATGCACCCAGACATAGCAGATATAGTAGTTCCTAGAATAACAGATTGATCTTGGCAAAGCCTTGACAAAATCTCTATGCATTTTTCCTGCAATAAGTGTGTTCCAACTGCAACACATGAGACCAATGGGAGTATGGTGTGGGGATACTCAGAAAGAACAGCCCATGCAGTTTTTGAGCCACCAGACCCTTTGGACCTAGAAATCAGAGCAAGTGCCTCTAGTGCTTCTGCTGTTGCAGGGGCATCAACAGACACAGACTCTAGAAGAGAAACAAGTGCAAGCACTGTTCCACATTGATTTATACAGTCACACAAAGACTGGTCAATGGAACGACGGCAAAGAAGACGTGAAATGGCAGCTGCAGCATGGGTTCGTCCATCTATAGTCCCTTGGCGCAAAACATTAGTAATAGGAAATATAATTTCTTCAGGAAGAGCTTTATCTGCTGCTTCATCATCTAGAAGAAGATTAGCCAAGGCACGGGCTGCCTGCTCGGCAACTTCCAAATTCAGCAACTTAACAAGTTCAACAAGTTGAGAATAAGCTTCTCTGGCAATAACAGCAACATCTTTGTTTTCTCTAACTGAAAGAAATATAGCAGCAAGGCAGCAAGAAGACTCCATTAAAATCTGTTCAGACTCTATATTTAACAGCTTGACAGCTGATGCAAGAGCCTTCACAGCAATATTGCTCTCTCGTAAATCTTTACGCTGAACAAACAGTGCTGCAAGCATAGAAGCTGATTTAGCTTGTGTTTCCTCCCAAGTAGCATTTAATACTTTTATCATTGTTTCTATGGCATCATTGGCAGCACTTCCCTCATGTAGTAAGTCAGCAATAGGTGCAACAGAAAGAAGGCTTTTCAGTGCCTCCAAAACATAAACTTTTGATTCAGGGAGATCACTGGTTAGAAGGGCTGAAAGTTGGCTGATAGTCCCCGTATCAGATTTGTGAATGAGATGGTTTAATGTCTTTGCAGCAATTGATTTCCCATTTTCACTTCCATTTTTCAGAAGCCATAGTAAGGCAGGAACAGCGTCAGCACTATCAACACAAGCTCGAATATCTTCACTGTGATTGCAGAGGTTCCCAAGAATGATTGCAGAATCCTCCTTAGCTTTTGAGGAACCAGTTTCCAGAATTTGAACAAGAGGAGGAATACCACCAGCAGCTGTAATAGCCCATTTACTATCATCATTTTCATTAGATAACATGCAAAGTAAAGCAACTGCACATTCCTGCTGCTGCTCAGAAGAAAGTCCAAGAAGAGATATTAATAGTTGAACACCTTCTCGACCTTGTAAGGCATGCCATAAACTACCCTCTGAATTGCATAGTTTAAGTAAGGATCCAATCAATTCATCTTGAACCTCATCAGTTGCCATGGTGATGAGACCAACAAGTAACCTTTTGGCATCTGCACTATTGAGGCCCTGGGAAAGAAATGAATTACCATACAAGCTAGCAAGAGCTTCAATTGTTCGTTCTTGGACAAGAAATGGCAATCTTGGTTTGAACTGCTTAATCAATACTTGCTCGACGATTAAAGGGTCTGATGGTCGAGTGGATTCAGCTATAGCATCATAAATCATGAGAGCTGAAGCTAAGGCTCCCAAGGTGTCTGCAGTTTGCCCAGGTGATGCACATGATTCAAGACTTTCGCCAAGACTTGAAATCACATTAGACAGCCCACATGAAATGTTCGCCAGAGCACACATTGAGTTCTCTTGAAGTGCCTGGGCATGCTCCCCTTCCATAAACTCCTTAGAAGGAGCAATAGTCGCATTTATAAGAGCAGGTATTCCACTTAAATTGGCTATTTCTTTTCTAGCTTCTTTGCACTGTGCGGAAAGAGCCTTGAGGGCTCCAGCAGCTTCAGCCCTGACAGTAGAATCATTACCAGGTCCCAGTAACTTCAGAAGCTGCCTTGTAGCATCAGCAGACACAATTTTGGGGCACACTGATCCATCTTCTATCATCATACAAGCAAGAAGGAAACAAACATTGGCTTTGGTACTTGATTCCCCAACAATAAGCAATTCTACTAGTATATCAACCCCGCCTGCATCTATTGTTGCAGACCAAAATCCTTCTGTGCAATTAGAAAGATTTCGTAATGCTCCTGTTAACAGGTCACTGACCAAATTATCAGTCTTCAGCCCACTGCGTAGCTGTGCCCATAGCACAGGAACGACTCCTTCAGTAGTAAAGATTTTTGATCCAACATGATCCTTAGCACCACCCTGGGACACAGCAAATATGGTTTTTGCGGCAGCAAGTTGGCCTGCAGCTGAGTTGGACTTGAGAAGGCCAAGCAAAGGTGGAATGCAACCTCCAAGCAATACCTTCACCCTAAGTTCATCTTCCTTGCAGAGGGAGCCTAAAACTGTAGCCGCTTGCATTTTAACTCCAAGTGATCCAGACCTCAAGAGAGAGACGAGCATGGGGACAGCTTGAGAATGTGAGCCAACTGCACTAAATGCATTCTCACGAGTTTCAATAAGGTCCAACAGCTGCTTCAGAAACTTCTCTTTCTCTTGAGCAGTGGAAGAACTTTGACGTAAATGTTCAATGCATTGAGCAACACTAGCCAAGGTCCCATCTGGGTCTTCCATGCCATTGCTTCGCTCCCTGAGGAGAACATATAGAGTGAAAAGGTGGTACAATAATCATAATTTATATTCTTAAATATACCCAACAGCAAAAGGCAAATTACCAAATTTTCAAGGGGGTGGAGGGTGTAGAGTGGCATTCAGAATTTGATACATCAATCAAAATTTCGGATTCATCTACAATGTGTGCAACATGCTGCTCTATTTTCGAATTTAAAAATTTTAAGTTACATGGAAGTTGAACAGACAATCAAGGCATTGACAAACTTTCTGCACAAAATAGAACTAAAATTGGGATGCACCCTGCACAATATTAGATAACAAGGGGCATCGCGAAGTTGAGAGTTATTAGAAGATCTGAACTAGAAAATATAATAATATAAACACCCCTCAACTTTATCAAATTATCTTCACATTTAAGAAGTCTTTTCACCAAACAGCAGTAAGATGTCCAAGGAGTAGCGACAAAACTATGCGGTTTCAACCAATGCAAAATATAGACCCTTCCATGCTTTTTCACAAATCCTGATAAAAAAGCCCACATGTAACAACAAAATAATGGGGAGTACTGACAACATTTAGGAATCAAATGCTCAAGGTGCACGTAATATGAAGGTTGGAATTATTCATTGTAGAAACTCACACAGTAAAAAATATAAACTTCAAAAATGATGAATATATCTATACTAGTCCATATCTCTTAACATGTTCCATGTGTGGTTAGATACAAGTGAATAATTTAATAAGTTCTATCTTTTAATATCAATCTCACCTTGAGCCCATCTTGGCAACTATTTTGGGCGATGGTGGCTCCAAATCTTGAAACTTTCCATCAATACTTTTTTCCTGAGTTAATGAACATAGTAGCAGAAGTAGAAAAGATAGTAATGAAAACAAAGAAGTAGAAATGTTCTCGTAAAGCTATGAACATGGTAACAAGGGAAAAGGACAAACATGTTCATGTTATACTAGTAAGAAAAATTTAAAGACTAAACCCTACACAATTTTAACAGAATGGTAGCCTGAACTGTATCTTGGTTAGTTGCGAAACTCAAATCACCTTGCCTGACTGATACATAAGGTTCAAAATGTTGAGATAAAACATCTAGGAAAAATGCCAGAATTATTATCAACTTTTTCATGCTGTTAGTAAATAGGCTGAAGCAATTGCTTTGCTAACAGTCAGTCATCTCTAGTAATCTTCACAATGTTGCAATACAACAATGAAAAAGGAAAATGTTTGCAAGACCTCTTTCAAAATTCCATGCCCTTCATCATTCATAATTCTTAGTTTTCAACGTCCTCCATGTGTCCAAGGATTAGATGAGAACTCGTGCCATAAGATGTATGAAGGACTTTCCAAATGACAGCACTTAAATGCTTATTATATTAAAGCTAAGGAGGTACCAGATCATTGGGTCCAGAGCTGTTGCCATTGCTGGTAGGGAAATGGTAGGCTAGTTTAGTCGCCAGCTTTGCTGTTAATAATGATTCAACTGGCTTCGATCTGAATGCTTACTTGAATTGTAAAGAAGGGATAAGGAATGCAGATAGATGAAGTCAAATTGAAGCCAAACTTACCTGAAACACATCAAGCACAAACAAAACACCAAATAAACATGCTGTAGGAGCCAACACCTAGAACTGTAACAACAAAAATTTTCCAAACTAAAAGTTCCCTCACTAAATCAGCATATTAATGATGAAGAAATTAAAAATCTAGAATAAAAACATACAGATCCAACGAAACAGACATGGCATTCGCGTTACCTCTGCTACAAATAGCATTCACAATTTTTTTTTAAAAAAAACTCTGATCAGATTTTCTCAAAAAGATGGCAAATTCAAATAAACAAGAGGAACATCTGACAGCAGCTCAAAACTCAGAGACACCACATTCACCAAAAAACTGAGCATCACCGACAGATCTTTCATCCCCCGCCCACAAAACAACCCAATACCCATCGACCACAAAGCACAAACACACAAAAACAAAAAACAAAAAAAGGATCAACCAGGCAATGAGAACTCAACAAAAATCCACGGTTCGCTCACCGAGCAGCAGCGCCAACCTCCAGATCAAGGCCGCGGGAGTACATCGCACAAATTGGCTTCCAACAACCCCAAATAGCATTGACAAAACAAAGAAGAAAACATACAAATGCAAGCAATTACCTCGGAAAGAGAAAGAGAGAGAGAGAATGGCGCAGCGCTCTCTCCCTCCCCACTCCCGACGAGCAGAGCACAAGTGGATTGTAGAAGAAGAAAAGGGGAAGGTGGTGGCGGTGAACCTGGGGATGATAATAAAAAATGCTTTTGGGGGGAGTCCTAATACTACTGAGAGGAGGAGAAGGAGAAGGGAGAAGGAGGAACAGCTGCTTCACTGGCACTCCACTTGACTTTGCTGCTACTGGTTTTCCTCTGCTGTAAGCAATCGGACAACCTCCGCTCCGCCGACACTTTGATTTTTTTTTTTTTCATTTTTCATGAATGTACAATCTATGAATCTTTTTAATTATAACTTAACCAAAAAATATATAATTATGTAAATAAAAAATACAAAATCCGTTCCACCACCCCCCTTTTATTTGTTTATTTTTTTAAAAAATGGTGGAAATAAAATTTTTGATCTTAGATGTAAAATCTTAATTACATCTAACCATAAACTACTCTAAAAACAAAAAGAAAAAATCAATGCTTTTGTTATAAATTATTTTATATAAATTTCGTAAATATTCAATGTTTTCATGGTAATTAAATAAGGCCCTTTGGAAATGGAAAAAAAAGTCATCTATGCTAGCTATAATGTGTTTAATTAGCCCCAATAAAAAAATCTACAAATTTGTCTTGTCTTTTTTATTAAAAGAAAAGTATTTGATCGTCGTATAAACTTATAGAGTTTAAAATATGGATTTCTAGAAAGTGGGTCCCAAAATGCAATATCCATTCATTTTTATTTCGTCACAGCCAAACAAGTAAAATTTAAGTTTTTGTCTTGTTAATTATTTGCATTTTTATACAACATTTACTTTCTTTTTTAATTTAACTAGTTTTTTTAAATAATTTTAAATATATTATCGGTATAAATTATAATTTATATCAATAATTTTATTGCATGTACATATTTAAATTTTAATTTATTTTTAGTTATACGAAGGAGGATTCAATGCAATATATAATTTGAATTAGCTATTTTTACTTGGTTTAAGATCCTTACTTGTTTTTAATAATTATTTATAAACACATAGTAAATTAATTAAATTTTTTACTATTTTTTACATGCAAAAAACAAAATTTTCCAAACCTACTTATACTTAAATTAGATTTTTCAATATATATTATAATTAATTAATATATTCCTAATAAGAATAGTTGAAAATTGTATAGTATTTAATTAATATTTTTTGAATAATAAAGAATAAAACTATAAGAATACTTAAATTTAAAAAATATAAAATTTAAAGTAAATATTAAATTAATACTTCTCTAATAAGAATGGATAAAATTGTAATAATATTTAATGGATAAAATTGTAATAATATTTAATGAAAAGCAATAATTTTTTAATATATGACATGTAACAAGAAGTATTGTGGAAGCTCGGTCTAGATTCGAACGTTGGCTTTCACATATTAGAAGATAAAATATCACATCATACGCTTAAATTCTTTTTAACAATAACAAAAATAAAATTACTGACATATTCTTAGTTTATATACTTTTTTTTTGAAGAGCTTGTCACTTATTTAACCTTAAAGAACTTCTAGCTAAAATAAAATTATTGTATAAATAAACAAATATATCCGTAAACATGCCATGCTGGTAAACCACGTGTGACGAGATATACCCGCAAGATTTAACAGGGTACCGCATGTATACAGGTGTCAACGAGTAAAAATGTTCAAGTTAGATTAACGCACCCAATCACAGTTATCCCTCAAAAAACACAGAAGATATGAATATAGTGCAGAAGGGATTATAATTTATAATAAATAATAAAACTCTAATCAGAACCGGAACGGAAAAACTGCAAAGATTTACTGACACTTGTTTTTACCAGTGCCCCTGTATGTTAATGTCCCTATCAACCTTTCTTTCTCTTTGTTTGGAAGGTAGCTTTTACACACATTTGCTCAACGTTAGGTTTAGAAAAATGGCAACTGGTCACTGCAACTGCCACCAACCAGGGAGTGTCCCCCGGGCGAAGTGCTACTCCAGATCCAGGCGACATAACCTTGGCTACTTTTGTTACAGTTTTTGTCTCCACGGTGAGTCGGTGACTCAGTCATTGTTAAATCGGCTACCCTGTTGGACCACACGTTCTCTTTGTTCACAAACACCTGCGCATACCGATGACATACAGGCATAAAACTTCCTTATTTTATTTTATTTCTCCAATGCATGCCGCCGAACTAGTGCGTGTGTATATATATATATATATATATATATATATAAATCCAGCGAGAAAAAGTTTTGACTCAATCAATCGAATTAATTGGCACGAGCTCTGGGGAAAATAATATAATAACAATAAGCGCAACGCATTCATCTAGAAATTATATTTTCATCTCATTTTTAATACCTCAAAATATTATTATTTAATTATGTGTGTGTGGTTCACTTGAAAAAAATATAAATGATATAAAAATTTTAATTTGTTAATTTTTAATGTATACGTAATATATTTTGGAAAACAATTAGTAGTTTTATATTCAAATTAATTACAGTCACTTCTAACTAACTCACTACATGCTCTGTTGTGATGATTTTTTTCTTTATTAATTGAGATAAAAAATAAGGGGGATTTTTTTACTCGTGAGTACATCAGTGACCCACATAAGATAATAATAATTATTTAATTTAATAATATTATTTTTAAAAAATTATATAATTTATAATATTTTTATGCTAATCAATCACCCTTAATAAAAGGTGAGGGACCGGACATACTAGAATGCGACCAAAATTTATGAGTAAGTTAAGTAAATATCAACCATTATACATCTCTATATGCGAAGATGCCTATTAGTTTATTCTGGTTAGTAAAGGGTCCTAAAACTTTTGGACATGTAACCTTGGAACACGGTCATTAGCATTAGAAGTGTCAGTTGGTACAAACATAAACCTATAATAGACATCTTTAATTTGGAAAAAGGTTTGATATAGCACTTGGTACAACAAATTTCATGTACTAGCCTCTTAAGTAGTACAAATCACCATAATTTAGAGAGTTCAAATACTAATTGGGTTATTTATTTCAAATTCTGTAACTTGTGGTGATTTACACCGATCAAGGAGATGTTAAATATAATTTGTTACAGGAAGTGTTACAAAAAAATATTTTCCCCTTTGATTTATATTGCCAAGACTAATCTTAGTTGACACTCAATGTATCGGTTAGACATGAAGCTGTTCTGAGTAGATAATAGGCACAAGTGCCACAAGTTGTCTAAATTAGATGGCGACGGCTGACGGCTATTAGATGTCGATGCAGTATTTATTATGTATAGTGTTAAAAAATACAAGACTAATGACCAGTGACAACAGGGACACACCCTTCTATTTTTATTTTTATTTTCCAAAGCCTTCTCTTTTTATTTTATAGAGAGCACCTAATTTGATATAGTAGTGTTCTGGATTACAACATCAGTTCTGACTAGTCAGATTAATTGATTATTTTGTAGACAATTAATTTGAGTTTAATTTTAATAAATATTGATTTTTTATCAGAAAAGAGAGAAATTTTTATATTAGTAAGTGGTAGGAAAATTGGGCGTAATTCCTAATAAAGATGATATATATATATACATATATATATATATATAATTCGTGTAAAATACCCTTAGTTAAAAAATTAAAATAAATTCTACCAAAATTCTAAAAGAATTTAAAAAACTAGGTAGAGTTGGCAAAAAGCCAGTTGGCCGCCCGAGGCCGCCAGACCCTCAACTTTAAGGGAAGAAGGTATGGCCGCCCATGCGTAAAAACTTTTTTTATTTTAAAAAAGACAATTTAATGGCAATTTTGTTGTTATAATAAAATTTTCCTTTTTGGGTAATTAATTTTAATTACCACATCACCTTGTAACATTAAAAAATAATCCACCTTTTTTTATAAAAAACTCATAAATATTTTACCGTCTTTAACCACCAATGCATTATTATAATCATCCACTTATAATGTTTATAGAAAAATCATTCATTTTCATAAGAGGATATTTTAAATAATAAAAGTGGATGATTAATCAAATTTAAAATAAAAATAATTTTATCAAATTAACATTATTTACTTAAAATACTACTGGATTATTATTTTCAAACGACATTTTTTAATTCCAAACAGCGTCCATACTAAGAGCGTTTATGCTGTTTTTCAAAATATCAGTAAAATAATTAATTATGAGGTCGTATAATTAATATTAGTTGTAATTGGTTAACCAGACTCAATTGAGTAAGTAATTGCGCATGGATGATCAGACACATTAATGCTGAAATGTAAAATTACCAAATATTAATGATATTTAATAAGTGTCATTAATTTACTTACATGTGATTGAAAAATCTTATAGCAGGTTAACACTCAGTTACAAAATAAATATAATTCGACACAACATTTCATTTTATTTTCCATAATACACCTTATTAAATTGATAGTCAACTAGTAAATTAGTGATTAGGGGTGAAGATTCATATTTTACGGTCCAGGCCCTTTTCACGTGGCACATGTGCCGGAGAATTGTAGCCGTCGAAGAGGTTGGCTTTCACATGATTTTGCATCCACTCTTCTTTATTATTTCCATTGAGCACCGCTGGGAGTGACGAGAATAATAAGGCGTGGGCTGGTTGCTAATCTAAATCAGGAAGAATTGATTAATCACCAACCGACGATGAATCGGCCGTTGCCACCAATCCTGTATCTGCACCATTTCCCACCTAATCACAACTACCAAACCTTTCATTTTCAAATCGCTGCCCAAATGCTTTTTGTTATGACTCACAAACGATAAACCCAATTCTTCTTTATTTTATTTAACTCCACCCACCAATGGATGGGCCATGAGAGAGTTTTGGTGTGGATGTACTGATGCAGGTCCAAAGTGCCACACCAGTCGCTCTTCCCACAATTCATAATTCACTACTTTCAAGAGATGTTTTGCGTGGAGTTATGGGAAACGACGATCCTGAAATTCTGGTGAACATTATACACAACTAAACTAAATGGTTTGTAGATAATGATGACTGTTAGTAAAGTTATTAGAAGGCATGATTTGTGTATTCACCGCAGAACTAAGATCTGAGTGAAACCTATTGCAGGATTAAGGGCTGCAAAAGTTGTTACTTGTTAGCCTAGGAGGGGTATTTATGTCAAAAAGTCTTAATGCAGCCAAAAGTAATTGTTAGAGCCTGAATGTGACGAAATATAAATTTTTGGAGCCCCCATCTTCAATGTCAAAAACAATTAACTGAGTGTTGAAAATATATATATATAATTAACGGATTCCCTCTTTAAATATCATTTCAATATTTTGGTGACGAAGAGCAATGTGAGACATGTTAGAATTGTTATTAAAATCAGCATATATAACAATGTGTACCCTGAAGTCTGAGAGAGCGGTTTGTTTTTTCTTTCATAAGGGTGAGAGTAGATTTTAGATGTTTGGAAGTACAAATATAATCGATGTCCGAAGTGTTTGTAATGGATTCTAATGGTTAATTTTGACAAAAAAAGAACAAATACAAATTAAAACTTGGTCGACCAAGTGCAATGACATTAGCATAATATTCATCAATAAACTGGTGTACAGGAACAAATAAAATCTAAAAGTTTAACTGAAAGTTAATACGCAACTACGTGAATAAAGATTTTTTTTGTTGGGGTGGGAATGTGGAATAGACTTAGAGAATATAAATAAATGAAATGTAAAAAAATAAATTATGGACAAATTAGATTAGCATGGCAATACCTTATCCGATGGCGGTTCGCCCACCATTAACCCTAAAAATGAAACTTGTTTAAGATAGCATTTGGATTGTGCTTCTCAACCTTTAGTCCAATAAGAAGATGGGGCCATCTTAGTCATATTAGTAATGAGGTGTCGGGGGTGGAGCCCTCACAAAAGTAATTAAAGCATGATTCTTTTTGTTTGTCACTTTCCAAAGAATATCTCGTGTTTAATTCTTAATATTGATTTAGTAAGATTATAATATTGTTTATGAAAGCTACCCTCTTTGTTGGTGGGCCAGGGATGGAGATTGAGTAAGACTCTCCTATTTGTACGATGACTAATGAATGATCTCAAAATGGCTTCCCAAAAGTATCTATTTAGGGTTTGTTTAGTTATGACACGAAGAAATTTTAAAATTTGGTAAAATTTTAAGCGGGCAAACCCTACAAAAAATCTAAAATCTATATTTAATATATTTTGTAGAAATGGATCATAATTTTATTTCAATTGGTTCACCCATAAAAAATATTTACAAAATAAATTTATCATTATTTCTTTTATTTTGAAGAAAAAAAGTAAAAAATCCTTGTCCATGATTTTTCACAAAAGAGCCACTTGGATGAAAGCAGATGTTTCTCCAACCAAAATGTATTGGATGTACATTATCCTTTATATAGAATATACATTTAATATATATTATTTTTTAGGGCAAGACACTTACAATTTTCCAACTACTTACATTTTTATCACATCAATCAAATACACTTTTATATGGTGTTTGGTTGGAATAAATTATTTTTTATAAAATCTTTAAATAGTTTTGCCTCCGTTTTTGCTTTGTTACGGTTATAAAAAGTGACAAAGTTGATATTGTATGTTTGATAGTGGAAGGGGAATGGGAATGGGATGAGCATGATAACAAAATAAATAGGGCACAATTTTTTTTCCTAATATTTTGTGAAGCCTTTTGAAAACAATCTCTACCATTTTATATTTTGCAAATATTTAGCCAAATAACTTTTTTTATCATCGTTACCATCAAAACAATATAACCAAACATCTTATTATAAAAAACTCTAGCGACCATGATAATGTAGGCTTAATTATACACATACTTTAACTAAACTGAATTAGAATAATTTTTTTGTTCTCTTTCTCACTTTAGTTTTGTCTAAATCTTCAAGTCAACAATTTATTTTCAAGTCAAAACTTGGAATCCTAATTAGTTGTATATATGAAAGTTTGGTTTGGTTGCGAATTGAACGGATCTAATTCTTCCAAGTACATTTTCATAAAAGGTAAGATAATATCTCGATTAAACTCAATTTTGCTCGACCTTTGATATTATTTAACTTGAACCCAACTCCACTTGACTTCAAAACAAATCCCAATCTCAATATTTTACATTAAATAGAATGTTTTATATTTATTATACAGAGTCGTTTACTTAAATTATATATAATGATAAATAAAATCATGATAAAGTGATGATTTTATATAACAGTATAATCCTTTTGTGAACAAAAAAACTATTTAATATTTTAAAAGTATATTTTAAAAATTATATAAAAAATATCAATTGTAAAGATTGAATTCCTCGTCACGAGTCAGGACTCACTAGAAGTAAATGAATGCAGTTGAAGCCGAACCTAAGTAGCACCGTGCCCAGCAACCGCGACGCACATGAAGTCTGCAATCTGCAATTGGCAACGGAGGTTGTTATGGGCGAGACATGCTGCTCTCGCACCCCATTCGCGGGTATGCATCGGAGGAAGAACGGTCACCATCGTTCCCGCATCTTCATCCCCTTCGGCGACCATCTCAGACTGCACCAAGTTTTCTTCGCAACCATACCAGCAACTGACCTTTGAATATTTTTCCACTTCATGTCATCCGACCAAGATGCAGCAACCAGGTGGCTGACTACACGTTCTTCCATTTTACGGTTATAAGATCGTGTGCCATGTCATTGTTTTTAATGGGCAACGTATGTTGCAGATGGGTTGCCGGAGTCGGAGAGCGAGGACGAGGAAGGGGACGTGTGGGAGGACGAGGCCCAAGGGATAGAACCGCGGGTAAGATGTTCGATTGAATTTCTCAAAGAGAGGATCGTTGGTTTCACTGACCGCATTCGTTTTTGACGATTTTGCGTAGATTGGTGATGGAGGAGATGGTGGTGGGATAGTGATACGCGACGATGTTCCATGGGGACAGCCAGCTCTCTCCATCGCACAAGAAATCCTGCTCTCGGAGGACGATCTCTCCCTCTTCTCCTTCAAAACGTCTCCCCGTGGTTACATCTATATTCGCCTTGACAAGCTTTCCGACAAGTCCAACCTCTATGACCCTTGCTTTTTTTATATTCATTATGACGTGTTTGCAGCTTATAGTTTACCAGTTTCATATTGCTCCTCCTCCTGCAGATATGGTTGTCCTAGCTTGGACGAGATCGAGAACTTCAGTCAGATTTACAAGACCCGACTAGACGAAGCTGGAGAACAGGGGGAGATTCCTGATGATTTAGCTTTAGAGGTACTCTGATCAAATCGTTGCCACTCTAATATTTTTTTATCTGGCGTATGTTTTTATTCATGGTGGTATTGCATTCCACCTTTTCCTACCAGGTATCGTCCCCGGGTGCAGAGAGATTGCTTAAGGTACCGGACGACCTTGAGCGATTCAAAGAGCTACCCCTGCGAGTTCGTTACACTAGTGAAGAGTACGGCACCGTCGACAGCGTGTTCTTGCTGGATTCGGTCGATACTCGATCGGAAAACTGTGTGTGGAAGCTGGCCAATGTGAAGGAGAATAGAGTTGGGAACAAAGGAAGACCCTTTACCCGTAAACAAAAGGATTGGAGATTGCACTTGCCATTCCCACAAATAAACAGAGTTAGCTTGTACCTCGAGTTTTAAGCATTTAGCAATAATCTCCTCTTTGTTTACTAAACCATGTCATTTTTTTCAAACAAAGACTAAATAAACCATGTCATATATCTAGCCAGACATTTTAACGAACACAACAAAGATGAAATAATCAGATAACAAGAAGGATGTTCTTGGATAACTAGCGAGATCTCCTTGCGCGGAGAAACCTGGCTGGGCTAAAAGGGTCGAGATTGACCAGCTTAGCCTGCCCGTCCAACACGAGCTCGGCCATGGCGGCGCCGGTAGCTGGGCCGTTGAGGATTCCCCAGCAGCTATGCCCAGTGGCAACATAGCACCCTTCTACTTCCGGCATCTTCCCGATGACCGGCCGATCGTCTTCGCTGCACGGCAAGATGCAAGCTTGCTCTGCTACCACTTGCGCTCCTCCACCATTCCCTTCGTGAACCAGACGGCTAGACACCGTCTCCGCTACCCTGTGCAGCATTCTGATCGACTCCGGCCGACCTGTTATCTCCTCTGGGTCGTCCGGGACCTCCGCCGCCTCCGACATCCCGCACAGGTACACATCCCCTGCCAAAAAGGTCGAATCTTTTTGATTCAGAAAATGAGCTTGAATAGGATGTGTAATGAGGTAACAATCGGGAAGCTACCGTTGGGACGAGGGTAGACTTCGGGATCCATGGTCTTCCCACCGCCGGCCGGCTGGTAGCTGAGGAAGAGGGCATCGGCGGTGACGAGCTCCGGCTCGTTCGGCCGGAGCACGATGCTGTGGGCTTTGAGGCCGGAAATTGAGAAGAGGGAGGAGATGAGGGGAAAGCGAGAGGACCAAGGTCCCAAAGCCAGCACCACCGCGTCGGCGGCAATGGACTCCCCCGGCGGCTGCTTCATAACCACCCCGGTAGCGCGGCCAGCGTCCACCTGCACGCCGTCGACCTCGCCGGTGACCACCTCCACCCCGTGCCGGCTAACCGCTGTCGACAAGAGCGTCCGGGTGAACATCTGGGGGTGCACCTGCGCCGTCGTTTCTACCGTCCCTATCGTTCGCGCGGGCCCCAGAACGGCGCCGTCGACCCAATCGGGGATAAGCTTCTTCCCGCCGCGGGCTGATCGTGACGCAGATCCGCCGTCGTCAACGACGGCGAGGCTAAGGGTGCGAAGTGGGCGGTAGCCATAAGCCCGGGGCCCGTCGAGATCGCCGGCGAGGGTCCGGTGGAGTTGGAAGCTGGCGCGGGCGAGCTCGCCGAGGGGGCCGCCGTCGCACCAGTCGAGGGCGAGGAAGCCGCCTGCCTTGCCGGAAGCGGCGCAGGCGACGGAGGACTTCTCGACGAGGGTGACGGCGGCACCTCTCTCGGCTAGGAAGTAGGCGGTGCAGACGCCGATGACGCCTCCGCCGCAGACCACCACCCGGGGCCGGGGCTTCTGCCCGTCCATGGAGGAAGAAAATAGGGCGGTCGCCGGCGAAGAGAAAGAAATGGTGACAGTGTTGCCGCCACCATTCTTATTTGCGTTATATGTATGGATATGAGGATCGGTTTGTTAATAGATTTTGGTAGAGATCGAACCATCCTTCGAATTGTGGGCTACATGACTCCATACATTAACTTGCTGGACGGTTTTTATTTTTACTTTTATTTTTTTAATTTATTCATGTAAGAAGCTGGACGTTATTTTTATTTTTATTTTATTTTTTTAAATTTATTCATGTAGGAAGAAGAAGGTCGCAGGGATTTGAGAAGTTGAGAGAGCACGGAAACAGAGTTTGTTGTGGCCTGCATTTGAAATTTTGAGAACAAACTGAACACACCTCCCTCTTAACTGACGGGTAATTATGAAAGTAAGTTTGCGATTCGGCATGAAAAAAAATCACGTTGGTTGGCGATCTTAGCAATCTTCTCAGTTTGTTGCCGCAGCAGCTGCAGCAATAGCCGCTGCGTTTATCCCCATCTTCTCCAACTCGGAAACGAATCCACCAATATCTCCCAGAACTTATTTTGTATGTATGGGGCTGCACCGGGGAATGTTTTCGTTTCCACTTCTTGCGTGTACTCTACGAGCGCTTTGTTGATAACTTCACCTACGTTGCCATACTGCTGGCAAAATTTGGGAGTAACCTGAAAACATGTGGCACTACAAAATCAGATTGTGAAGTTCTTTTTCTCCATCGTTTAGAGTCAGGTAAAGTTACCTACACTAAACGTTCTGCTTTTACGTTAACATGGTGAGGATGTTGCAGCATTCCCAACAGATCTTGATAAACAAATACCTACTCCAATTCAAAGCACATCAAGGTCAGTCAGATGATCACGAAAACAAAGAAACACCTCTCACTGTAAACGTACTAGTACATGTTATCTACAAAAAATATCCTCGCACTTGAAAGCGAAGCTTATTTAAAAATGTCTTATGTGCTTGCAATCTTCAAACAAGACAAATCATAAGTGCAAGGGACAAGATTTAGAAGGAAAGAAATAGAAATTCTGAGTAGGTAACTTTCGACTTTGTCAATTCTAATCTATGCGCATCTGGATCTATACCACGTAGGTTCTAACATATTTTTAATTTCTACTTATAAACGCCCAATATCTTTTGGGAGAGAATTAGTTTTTTAATAGTATCTTAGGATGCTTCAATCACCTAAATCTACGTTTGTAGTAGCAGAAAGAGCCGGGAAATTGATGGTTGGCTTCAGATTTTATCACACTGGGGATTAGGATTAGCGTAGTAAAACTTAACAACTTTGTAAATCATGACCATTGTGTTTCCTTCTCTGACAAGGACACATATTTCACCAATGTAGTTCTCAGGTAGATTTGGGGAAAGTATTTCTAGATTCTACAAGGAACAAAAAAAGGTTTGTGGTTACGGTCCAAACCCTAGGAAAACATGAAGTGGAAAATTAATTGCCAGAAAGAAGGATACACTGTATAGGCGGAAAGAGATGACGGCTCCAGGTCTGAAAGAACGAAATACCACGGCCCTTTCTCTTTTTATAAAAGTTGTAGCATGAAATCAAGGAGAAACCTTCTTCAAAATTCTGTTCTTTCAAAGGATTAGCATCTCTATTCTATGCAAGAACAAGTATAATTGCAAAACAAATGACAAAGCATATTAGAAAATTCCAAGTCAATCAATCAATGACTTAGTAGCAGAAAAAGAAGTAAAGCAATAGAAAAAAGAAGAAGCAGAGATTTTAGAAGAAAGAGCAAACCTGGCCACCGCAGGACCAGCACCGCTGCCAATGGTGGGGAGGTCAAGAGCAGACGGTAACCGCAGCAGCAACAGGCGCCGGTATACATTCTAACACCCACCGAGTATCACCCCGCCTCTTGGAGCGCCATCGCCGACTCCACCACCTGATCACCCCCAAAAACCTCAAACACCAGCGATCGACATGTTTCTTCACAGGCACCATCTTTCTATATTATGTGTTTCTTTACCATGACGGCGCTCCCTACGTTCCTCCCTGCGGCCCAAACCCCTGGGGTTTGGGCCCGCCGTACAGTGTGTTCTCTGGTAAGTTGCTCATCGCCCGAGCTCCATCGATAGACCTGGCCATGGCTGCCATCGCCTTCTTCACCATCATCATCATCACATCATCATCATCATCTTTTCTGATCCAGAAAAATTGCGAATTGGGTGGCGATGAAATACGAACATGCTCTCCCCTCCCCCACATACCCAAATTATTACATGCATAATTTATAGGATTGGTGAATATCAGTAATTCTGCAGACTAGTAACAAGAATTTTCGGAAACAAAAATGCTTTGATATTGCATTAACAATTACACAGTTTACACAGTTGAATATGAAGTAATGAACCATATGACAAAATGTGAATGGGTACAATGATGCTTCCTTAACAAATGCGTTGTTTCTTCTCTATGTAGACAAACACACATTGTGCGTGTGCTCATACAACAATAAATGGAACGGAATGAACACAACTTTTGAGGGAATATCATGGCATTAACATTATGCTTCGTGTTCAACACCCCGGCTTCTCGGTGTTGGCAAGTGACCTTTTGGTTTGTGTTGTTCTGAGGGAGCAATGGCTCTGCCTCTCTGCTCGCAGGCACCCCCGAAGTACGTAACTCCTGACTTTCCCGGTGACGCGCCAAAGTGACTAGGTAGAGGCCGGCGATGATCAGAAAACCTCCGATTACACTGTTGGTTTTCTCAATTAAACATACAAATACGATAATGAAAATCAAATCTCACTTCTTCTTCTTCTTTTTTTTAAAAAAAAGAGAAAACCCAAAATAAATCAAATCCCACTTTATAGTGAAAAGGTATGTTTAGCATTTTTGTGCCTAGAACCTGGAGAAGCATTAGCTAATCGTGTCTGGCTCGGAATTTCTTTGTACCAACGCCTCTAAAACACGCCCCCAGTTATTTTAACGTTGATAAGTGAAATATTTTCATTTACTGAAAATAATTATACGAACACGGAAAAAATAATAACCCACTTATAAAGCCTATAAAATAAGAATTGTTTCCTCCAAATCCAATGAAGGCAAAAAGCAAACAGCTACAAAAGAATGCATTACCTAAATAAAATTGGCTTTAGCTATTTACTTGTTGTCATTCAGCAGTGCTTGCTAAAGTTACCATGCTCTCATGCACGCTAGACTTATATAATGGAAAATTATTAGTCGTGCCCTTTTTTTTCCCCCTCAATTTGTGCCCCATTTTGTTTGGTCCATGTAGAGCCTACCTAGATTCCACTAACAAATAGAAAAATTAACTCCGTTTGGCCTGGGATAATATAAATTTAATTGCAGCAAAGGAACTCACTTTGTAAAACACTAAAAACCTACTTGCAAACACACTGAAAAGTTGCTGTAAACAAAAAACTCACCTGTATAAGAAATTTATCTTCCTTCCGCCCCCCCATTATCATTAACTCACCTAAATGTGTTTTCAAAACCCATTTAATAAAGAATGGTAAGAACCCACCTTTTTCATCTTTTTTCCTGCCTTCACCTCACATCAAAAATTCATCTTTCTACCATTATTTCATTTGAAAACCCACCCCTTCACTATTATATCATGTAAGTTCGTTTTCAGAATCCCATTTAAGAAATACGTTAAGAAACTTCCTTCTTCACCTTCACCTCACTTCAAAAACTTATTTTCCCATTCGAAAAACTCAATTCCCCACCTTTTATCCCACTAAAATTTGTATACAAAAACTTAGTTAAGCTCTACCTTCATATTTGGGTTAACAAACTACTTGACTGCAAGTGTGTTTTTCATGTTTCACCAATCGATTTTCACAACGTGAAGCCAACCGGGTATTTGAGTCAATGAAATATACGTCTACAATTGTGTTTTTCGTATTTTGTTAAACGCTTCACAATGTGAGGCCAATTGGGTATAACTTGGGTTAATCAAGTATGCAACTACAAATGCGTTTTTTATGTTCCACTAACCGGATTTCACAACTTGAAACCAACCGGATACTTGGGTTAATGAAATATGTGAATGCAAATATATTTTTAATGATTTGCTAACCGGCTTTCATAATGTGAGACCAACTTGGTATAACTTTGGTTAATGAAGTATGCAACTAACTATAAATATGTTTTTCATGTTTTGCTAATTTCATAATGTGATGCCAGCCATGTACTTGGGTTAATGAAACTCTATTCCTTCCCCTTCCTCCAACTCGGTTTCATAACAAGAGGCCAACCAAGTTTCTTTTCGAGTCAACCGTATTTTTTTCTTTAGGTGATTTTTTAGAAGAGAGGAAAGGGAGGAACTTGATGGGCTGAAAGTACGTTTTAATAAGATGGAAGATATAATTTTGTGTAAGTGGATTTTTAGAGTTCTAGCACATGGGTTTTATGATGGGCGCCAATTGGGTTTTGCATTTTAAAGCTAAAATTGGGTATGTGATTCCTTAAAAATGGAGTTAATTTGTTCTGTTTGCTGAGATGGTTAGTGAAATCCAAATAGGTTCCATGTGGACCAATTAAAATGGGGCATAAAAAAATAGGGTGTAGCTAAAAAAAATTTTTATATAATATAAAGCTGCAGTAAACTAGCATTCATGGAGAATAGAGTTCAGAGCAAACCTTCCCAAGTAAATACTGCTTCCGAGGAAAATCCTTGACAAGATGGAAGATGCTAGAGGTTGAAGAGGGTTGTAAAGAGCCACTAAGGCAGGTCCCATAATCTTATTAGACCATGTCAAGAGTCCATAGTTTAGTGCAGACGTAGCGACACCCTGCCAAAACATTAGTACTTCATCATTGAAGGTATAAGTTTCAGAGACAAACATTAGAATTTAATGAAACAGAATTAATATCATATATGCAAACATGAAAGCCTGTAAAGCATGCAAAACAATTGTACAAAAAGCATCGCAAGTATTTGAGTGCTGGCTATGCCAAAGATTTTCTGACCTGCGCTGTTGCCACTTAAACATTTCTTACTCTCATTTTATCCAAGTACTTCTTTAGTTTTCAGCAATTGTATTAACTTGAATTTTAGCAGATTAATATTTCTGCTTCAAAAGAGTAGCCTTGCTGCTCCTGTTCTCTTTTTGGAACGCACTAGCATTACCTATCAATCAGTTGAATGTTCAATTTGTATACAGTTCAAAAACAACATTTACTCATTGCAATAAAAGGCCATTAGCTAAAGAGATAACCAATAAGGTTAATTATGTTCTCTTCGATATCAAACACCTTAGTATCTCTCCAATCTTCACGTTCTAAGCTATCCATTAAAATTTCACATCTCTAACACATCTCCCATTCACAAAATATGTTACCACAGACAATACTATCGGCATAAAATTCTCTTTGAAGACTGGGTAGAACTTACAGCATATATCACGGCAACTAACTCCGAGCGAGATAAAATCCAATCTGATGGCTTATTAAAGGTGAAGGAGCTCAGTCATAACCATTAAGATAGCACCAAAAAGTATGCATATGCCGTCAATGATAAGCTGGTTGGATATTTGACCAGAATTGGAGCCTGAAATGCCAGAAAAATGAAATACAGAGAACTCACAAGGTGAGAAGTTATACTATTTTCACAGTAAAGTAAGAATGCTCCAAGAAACTACCAAAACCTAGATCAGCACAAAATGCAACAGTCCTCTAAAAGTTAATGTACAAATTCTTTCACTGTTTTATCTTTTCCTAAAAGACCAAAAGGAAGGTGTTTTTGTCCAGGAAGAGGAATCTACAAAGAATTGGCTGGATGACCAGAAATATGAGTAGTCACTTGAAGAAATAATAAAGGTGCCAGACAGGATGAAGATAGGTTAAAATTCCAAGCCAGTCTAAGAACACAAGTACGCTGCATATACCATGACCGGGTTGCGAGAAGCACATTAACTGAAGTGTAACAAACACAAAAGTATTGAATTGGACATAAGCAAAACAATTGAATGTGAACTTGTGAAGATGCTACAAAGTCTGCTATAGATTAAAATATTACAAATGGTGACTGTTATTCAGATAATAGTAACTGTTATCAGATATTATCAATAACATGGAGAGACTAGGGTAATAATCTAGGCAGTGTTTAGAGTTAAGATCCTTAGATTGCAGAGTTGTATTCTTCCCTTGGGCTGAGACCATTGCCACTAAATTTGGATAGGCTTGACCCCTCACATGTCAACTTCGCAAAGCAGAGTGCTTAAGTCTTGAATTATATAAAAATGCTTAGAATGTCTTTCATGTTACCTGTAGAGCTATGAAAGCTGCCATACAGATGCAATTTGCAATCAAGCACAGAAAACCAAGCTGAAATCTCGTAACTCCAACAACAGCTAAGGTAGATGCAATCCATCCAGCTGACTCAAGTTGAGACTCTGTATGCATTTGATTATGCTGAGCAAGGTCCAGATCTCCAGGTCCAATCAAGCTTGGACCTTGGTAAAAAACCATAAATATAGCCCCAGAGACACAAATGAATGTGCCTAAGACTTTCCACCGTCCATGGCTTTGAAGCAAGTTTACTGTTTCAGTTCTGCATAACAAAAATCAGCCAACTTCATCACAAGTTAGGTTAGGAAAGCGATGACGAGTTACCAATAAACCTTTATCAATGAAGGGGGACATAAAGAAAAAACCTCAATAGGACAGCCAAGATAAATGTGAAGACTGGTATAGAAGGCTGTATGGCAGCAGCATAAGTTGGATTGGTGTAGTTTAGTCCAAGAAGGAACAAAAGCTGGTTGCCAAAGATCCTATTTCAGACACCAAATCATAAAACCTTCAATTTCAGAAACCAAATATCTTTGCTTGTTTCTAAAACATCACAATAAGCGATCAAATTCAATCGCCTTAAAAACAACTATGGTTCTGAAGTTAACTTACCCGGTTAATCCGAGAAAGAAAAATGACACGAGCAGTTGAACAGTCAGAGGAGGACGAACTCTTCTGAGTACACAACAACAACCACAACATCGACAACATAAACAACAAAAAAGAACATCTGATCATCAACACGACCACATATAATATATATATTATATATATATATATATATATATATATATACGATTATTGAAAATCAGAATTATTGAAAAAAAGGACGACCTTTCAGCGAAGTAAGCGAGGGGGGCGAGAATGGAAATAGCAATGGAATCACGGTAGACGCAGAAGATGACCTGGTTGATGCCATGGTTGAGAGCCACCTTGGTGATCACATGGTAGCCACCGTTGCAGAGCTGTACGAGGGTCATAGCGGCGTGGGCCTTCCACGCTCCCCCCAACCAACCGTGCCCAGCACCATCCTCTCTGAAAATCTCCAATCGGAACTGCGCAAGGAACTATTCATCCATTAGAACTAGAAGCAACATTGGCATAGGTCGGAGCTGAGGAGGTTGCGTGGGGTGGTGTGCGTTGAAATGTTAGTTCGTCCATCATCGTGTCCAGTGTCTGTCTAAATCTTCTGTTCAAAGCCATATCTATCTAAATCTATTTGGATCTTATTCAAGTGTCATGTTTACCCGACAATAGGGTTGCTTAATTGAGCGAGCCAGCTCGTGAGCATTTAGCGTTCGGCTCGGCTTGACTCGACTCGAAACTCGACATTTAAATGCTCGACTCGAACTCGACTCGAACTCGAATCTTACGAGCCGAGCTTGAGCAAGGTTGTGTTCGACTCGACTCGACTCGGTTGTAACTCGAACTCGACTCGAACTCGACTCGTAGTTCGACTCGAACTCGACTCGACAAAATAATATAATAATATAGTCTTTATATTATATTTTATTTATATATATATGAAATATAATAACAAAGAAGCAAGATAGTTGAGATGGCAAGTATTCACCTTGATGACTTCAAGGTTGTGGGTTCAAACCACAATGGCCTCACTTTTTTTTAAAGTGAGGTACTTTTGACTTTTAATCGAGCTGATTTCGAGCTAACGAACGAGCTGGCGAACGAGCTCACAAAAATTAAACAGTTTAAGTATATTCGAGCTCGAGTCGAGCTCGAACACATAAAAAGTATTCGAGTCGAACTCGAGCATGTACGTC
This sequence comes from Piper betle, assembly GCA_033002965.1. NCBI lineage: Eukaryota > Viridiplantae > Streptophyta > Magnoliopsida > Piperales > Piperaceae > Piper > Piper betle. The sequence goes on from JAURVB010008986.1 coordinate 28,994, forward strand.
CAAAACTCGTTCGATCTCGAGTCGAGTTCGAACGAGTTTCGAACTATTCGAGCCGAGTTCGAGCACATGTTCAGCTCGGCTCGCTCGCTCAATTAGCACCCCTACCCGACAATGCCTGTAAGATGGGGCAGGGTGGCTTAAATCTTACATAAAAAGTTTGGTGGTAGAGCATTCCGTCGGTTGGCCATATGCTTTGACAGGTCGTAAAATAAAGTTTCGGTGCACCAAATTTTACAAGGAACTAAAACCGAAATTTTCTCTAAACAAATCCAAATCAAAATAAAATATTTTGGTTCAATTTATTTCGGTTTGTTCAAATTAAAATTATTTAAATTGTGTTAAAATTAAATATTGTTTTTGTAACAAACAAAGTTATAATATGATATAACTAGCATAATCATATTTAAAAGTATTTTATAAATACAAAATTTATTAAATATCTCAAATAAATTACAAACAAATCAAAAGATAAATAACAGCCCACTTAAAATATAAATATTAAGTTTTTTGTTTATTTTTTTCAATTTTTTGGCCAATTCCAATTCTGTTCGGTTTGAAAAGAAATTTCGCACGTTTAAAAAATTTGTCCGAGGTCTAAACTAGACCAAACCAAAATTTAATAAAAAGCTTCCAGCATTTTGATTCAATTTGGTAGGTTTTTTGCGTTTTGACCAAAATGAGCTCATCCTTTCAAACTGGGACTGGGATACCCTTGGAAACGGCAAAAGCCTTATGGAAGCAAACTGCAATCGAAATATTTCATCCATTTAAAGAATGAAAAAATTTAACTTCCACATTATTTGTTCTTGCTTACAACAAAGAACATTATTTGTTCTTGATTGGCAGTATTGCATGAAGATTCCAACATTCTTATCAAATGATATTTACAATGTTAATAATTGGAGAAACTTCTGTTACCATCCACTGTTCGATAAAAGACCTTATACTGATGCTGATGCTGCGATGCATTCTTGTGGAGCTAGATAACCAGAAAAGGTGAGTTGATGAAGGAATCCGAGTGGATCAATCAATGGCAACACAATGTGTCACAAACCCATATCTATTAACTGTTGATACACATGTTTGTGGTGGCAAGTTATTTCTTATTTTGTTTGGCGCATATTTCTATTAATACGAGTATGAACTTAGCAGGCAGATGTCGGGTAATTGAGTTGGTTCAGTTAATCGGTAATGTAGGGGTGTGGAGCTCTGTAAGGGATCATTTTTTGTGAAAACATGAGCCCACAAATTAAAGCTTCCTACTAATGCTAGACCCTCTTTCTATGCTTCTGTGACTAATGGGGAAAACATGAAATGTGGTGGACGATGCTCGGATGTGAAACTGGAGCTGCCTTCCTATATCACAACTACAAGTTTTTATCTGTTGGAGTTGAAAGAACTGGCTGCTGTTTTGGGGATTGAATGGTTGAGAACTGTCTGGGCCCTGTTATCTGGGACTTCAACTGACTCGCTGTGTCTTTTGTAGAAGGCAACAAGTTGGTCACGCTCAAAGAACAAAACAGTTTAGCAGGAGACCTTCGTTCGAAAAAGAGGTTTGCTGAAACACTAAAGAAGAGGAAGAAGGGCCTCCTAATGAGTCTATCTGTTTCTACCAAATGTACGCCGCCACTCACAGAAGCTAACAACTTGTCTTCCTCTCACCAGCAACAGTTGGAGGTATTACTATGTTCTTTCTAGTCGATTTTCCAGCCTCCGAGGGAGCTATCACCGAAAAGAATATTGGATCACAGAATACCTCTAAAGGAGGGCACAACATCAAACCTTACCGCTACCCTTACTTCCAAAAGAATGAGAACGAAAAGCAAGTTAGAGAGCTTTTACATGCTGGATTCATCCAACCTAAATCGAGCCCTCGTTCGTCACTAATACTACTAGTAAAAAAAGGATGGGACATTGAGAATGTGTGTAGACTACCATGCTCTTAACAAAGCAACCATTGAGCACAAATTCCCCATACCGAACATTGACGAGCTCCTCAACGAATTACATGGTTCGCGCTATTTCTCCAAGCTGGATCTGCTGTCAGTTTATCATCAAATAAGAATACATGAAGAGGGCATTCCCAAAACAATATTTCAAAGCCACCACGTACACCAAAATTTAAAGGTGATGCCCTTCAGCTTATCTAACGCTCTATACACCTTCCAAGCACTCATAAATCATCTTTTTTCAAGATTATCTCCGCACATTTCTACTGGTATTTTTCGATGACATTATAATTTATAGCAAAGAATGGTAAGAGCATCTACATCTACATCTACATCATTTGGCGTTAATGTTAACTAAACTTCAAGAGCATAGCTTATTTGTCAAGAAGGAGCAGTTTGACTTAGGGACCACTGAAATTAGCTACTTCAGCCATACTGTCAGCAAGCAAGGTGTCCAACTGGACAAAGCCAAAATTGCTGCAGTGCTGACCTGGCTTCAACCATCATCAATGAAATCTCTACCGGGCTTCCTTGGTTTACATGACTATTACAGAAAATTTAAGCAAAATTTTGGGTCCGCAATTGAGCCTCTCACTGGACTTTTCAAGAAAGAAGTCTTCCAGTGGACTGATCATGCCACCAAGGCCTTCATTAGTCTTAACTCCCGGGCTCGCATCTACTCCCCTACTTGCTTCACCAGACTTCCACCAACCTTTTGGGTGTTGGTGCAGTTTTGATGCAAAATAAACCAAACCTACTTTAGTAAAGCTATCCATGGCTGCCATTTATTGCTTTCAACGTATGAGAAAGAGATGTTAGCTTTGGTCCTAGCCGTTCAACAATGGAGACGCTACCTATTGGGAAGGTCGTTTGTGGTTCGCACTGATCACTCTAGCTTAAAACTCTTGGGATTAGCAGATCCACACAGTAGCACAACAGAAGCGGTTGGGTAAATTGTTGGGTTTTCATTTCATCATTAGATACAAGCAAGGGGCGCCGCACTATAAGGTCGCCGATGCTCTCTCAAGGCAAGATGATAAGGAAACTTTTATAGGGTCTTGCTCAGCCAACAAGCCTTTCGAAGTTGAACAGACTACTACAGCATCACCAATCCCTCGTTGGTTGGACGAGATTAAGGCAAACTACACCTCCAGCACCAAGATTCAGCAGCTACTCCAAAAATTTAGCAACAACACATTAAGCTATCATTGGTAATTCAAGGAAGGGGAGTTGTTTTACAAGGATCGAATTTACGTTGAGGCATCTATTGGAGTCATTCTTATTATACGCGAGGAATTTCATGAGGGGTGCTAAAGACTTATAGAAGGGTAAAAGCAATAAAAAATTCTCATATGAAACCACATGGATTGCTACGAGTTTTATCAATAGCAATGCAAGTGTGGAGGGAAATATTGATGGACTTCATAATGGCTGTGATTGACCGCCTTTCCAAATTAACTCATTTTGTTGCCTCCAGCGCATATTCACAGCACCAACAGTCGCCAACTTATTCTTTATAATGTGTTGAAGATTCACAAAATGCCCGCATCCATCGTTTGTGACAGGGACCTTAGAAATGACCCAACTTAAAGTTTGCAAAAAAAGTTAACCAAGTTTAAGATAATTATATTTATTTTATTAATAAATTAAATTTTATTTCAAGAGATATTAGATGTGAGACTAAATTAAATAATCTTATAATTCACCGACTTTAAAATATTTTATCTCTAGAATTCTTATACTTTAACCTATATCTAGTAGCCTAGCCTACGTCTATACTTATATGTGTCTAGTACCCTAGGACACCCTATCTTAGGTCCTTAGTCCAGTTCACCATCTCATATAATCCTAATGGCCTAACTCAAATTGTAAACTAATGAACGTACATTATCTTTACATTCTTTTTAAAAGTAGTTAACTAAAGTTTATGATCATTATGCACATCTTTATTAAATCTTTATTAATAAATTAATTCTTATACTAACACGTATTAGATATAAGATTAAATTTAAGGATCTTACACCTCATCTTTATTAATGACTTTTAAAATCAATCGTTCACACAATAAGGAATACTAGCTTTTAATTACAACTTGGCCTAACTCAAAGAATAAGACTTTCTCATTAGCCTATATAAAAATCACCAACAATCTCTACTACCGATGTAAGACAAATCCAAACAATACCTACATTGTTTTCCTGGCAGGAAACCTCACAAGTGAAAATGGTCGGCATGGGTTGAGTTTTGTTAAAACACAAGCTATCAAGCATCCATTAAGATGGTCCTTTTGAAGCATTATATAATATGCCTCCTCCAACGTTGTTATCTTATATTCCAGGGACTGAGAAAGATCCAATGGTAGATACTACTGTTCGCACCTGTGATCAATCAGTTGTTATCAGAACTACGGCAGGATTTGTTGGCAGCCCTATAGCGAATGTAAGGCATGTGCAGATCAACATAGATAAGACCTCGAATTCCAAATTGGAGATTGAGTTTATGTCAAGCTGCCACAATAGAGACAAGGTTATCTAAAAGGTGGGAGGCAGCATAAGCTTTCGGCCAAATCTCAGTCCTTATCAAGTATGGTCGAGTGGGTTCTGTTTCTTGTCGGTTGTTGTTGCCCCCAAACGCATAAGTTCGCAATGTATTCCATATCTCGCAACTCAAGAAGTTGCCGGCCTTGGGTAATGCTTGAAATGAGATAACAGAGCTACAAGACGAGGAGCTGAGCATTGTGGAGTCACTAACGAGCCAGTCGTAGTCTTTAGGTTGAAATACAATAGATGGGAATACATTTGTATGATCTAGAGGGCAAGGACTGTTTTCAAAAGAGGGGCAAATGATACGCATGTTTGTGGTGCAAAGTTTCTTTTTTTGTTTGGAGTATTTCTATTAATACGGGTATAAACTTAGCAGGTAGACATCGGGTAATTGAGTTGGTTCAGTTACTTGGTAACACTGTAAAGGATCATTTTTGGTGAAATGAATGAGACCCTAATTTTCATCATTCCTCTTCTTCTTGAGTGTAGGTTTGTGCTTGTAATTGAAGAATTTTCTTCTTGATTCCTTTAAGCATCCCTTTCTTTCTTTATCTCAGGTGTTACAACGGCTCCTAAGACATCCGAATTAGGTCAAGGCCGTGGCCGAGTCAGGGGTTTGCTGATGGCTGCAGACGTTCCTATAAGTTGTCTCCTTTACTAGAAGTAATTTAAGTAAATGTCATCACACATACTCCCAGAAAAGCTTAAAACCGCTAATATAAATCACAACCGTGATTATGTCATCAACCAAAAGAAACTACATCCCATGGCAAAAATTCCCAATACTGTTGAGATTTGCAATCCCAAGTTATTACATGGAAATTAAGACCATATTCAAGAGAAAATAAAGTGGAGAACACATGCACAAGGTCACAAACTTCAGACAAACCCGTTGACTGCAGAGTTCTTAAACTTGATCAACGACCTTACAATACATACCTTTAAAACAGCATACAACCCTAAGGATGACGGCCATTGCAAAAAATTTCCCTCACATAATTTGGGAGACACTCTGGATCAGTGTTATGCTATGGCATTAAAGGAGGGGAGCAAGCGGCTCAGTCTTTCGGCTTTACTACACCATTGAGCTGCCTGACTCGCTCCTGTTCTATGTAGCGTGACCAGGTGACTACATAAAGGCCGGTGATGATAAAAACTCCCCCAATCAGGCTATAAAATTTTCCAACAATATGCAGATTTTATATCAATTTCATGTCATGCAAAAGAAAGAACCTTGATTAGCAGCCACGACAACACAGACCATAGACATGTGATTGGCTTCATCTACCCTATTGTAAAAGGTCTAGTTACTGTGAGCTCCTTAATCTATCAATGTTCTTCCATCCCTTGTACCCAACAAAAATGAAATCTGAAATGAGAGACATACATTGTTGTCTAACCTCAAGCAGTGAAGTTGAGATTTGCTGGCCTGTCAACTGGGAAAAATCTTCCCGGCTAGGAGACAAAATCCACCCGTATGTTGAAGTGAAGGGATGCTTTTGTAATTTTCATCAGTTGATAAAAAGGTGGAGATGATACCCTTGTACAGATTTGGCCTCCCGGCCAGGAAGATTCAGAAGGCTAACAAATCTCAACTCCAAATTGAGGCTGCAACCGTTCTACAATTTTTATGCTGATGTCCACAGAAAGACATGGTTTCATGCATAATATGTCGCCAAGAAGTATACAGAAATACGACACTTTGTTGTAATTATTGAAGTGGAAATAGGACTTCTCAAGTGAAACAGTTAAACGAGGAAAGGAAAATGTGACAAGCTAGTGTCTCACTAAGTTTCTAAAACTAATTAATTTGTGTGCTCTCAACTAGCTTAAAAGCAAGAAGTGTTCAGGGCAAAACCTTCCCATGTAGATACTACTTCCAAGGAAAATCCTTGACAATATTGCAGATGCCACTGGTTGAAGAGGATAGTAGAGAGCCACCAAAGCAGGCCCTAAAATCTTATTGGACCAAGCCAAAAGCCCGTAGTTCAATGCAGATGTAATGACTCCCTGGAAAACATGGAATATCTGGTTACTCATGACAGAGCTATAGATATCCCAATGAGCGAATTCAAAGTTCAAACATAATACTAAATTTAGTGATTTAGTAAAAGAATTTAGCCAGAAGTATAGCCAGTCAACACAAATTTTCGAACGCATATATAATTGTTGAAAAACAAGTCAAAAGACAATACAGTGCTGATCCTAACAGTCTTTTCATGACAGCACATCTATATCTAAACTTTGACAAGCATAATGCCTAAGATTTTCCCTCAGGAAGAAAAAGCTTGATTAGATGCTGACATACAAAACCATTCGTGTATAATCCTGCCCTATACCTTCGTTGAAACAAGTGAAACAATAACTACAGTTATGAAAACAAATGGAGCTACAGCTATATTCACTAACAGCAAAAGCAAGATGAAAACCTCTTTTACAGAAACTAGTGGAGCAGCAGCTACATTTACTGACAGCTCAAGCAAGTTTCTAATTTCAGTTACAGTTCTTTTTTCATGGCACTAAAATCCCTACTAATATACTTTATTAACAGCTTCCATTGCACAGTCCATATTTTATGGAAACAAAAGGAGCCATAAGAACTGCACAATACTCACATTGAAAATAAACCGCATAAGCAAGACTTTACTTTTTTCTAGTTAAACACTTCGGCTTCTAATTAGCATGCAATGACCGTACATCTCTCGTCAAATAGTACACTATAGCAAGAAAACAAAGCAACATGTTAATGGCCTTAGGGGTACAGTTGCTAATACTTACAGCATACATAACTGCAGCTAAATCAGACAAAGAGATAGCCCATTCTGAGACGTTGTTACAAATAAATGCACCAGTTAGCAGCATCAGGAGACCACCAAAAAAGTATGAGTATGCTGTCAATGATAAGCCAGTGGGATATACAGCCAAAAGTGGAGCCTGAAATGATCAGGATAAATGTAGAGCCCAATGATTGTTTAATAAGAATTTTGGCAATGCTTTCCGATAAGACTAATCTAATGAAAGACGAACTTTCATCAAATATTTGCTTCTATGTAGTAAAAAAATAAAAGGAATTAGTGCCATTGGGAGAAATGTGAAACCAAGACAGAAAAGCATGTGCCTAGGATTAAATCCCCAGATGAGTTGCCCAAAATCTACTAAAAATGAAGAGGCAAATGATTCAAATAGAGGATTAAGAAAATCCATAGTGACATTAGGAGCTTATCTCTATAAAGAAAATCACAATTACTTCACTATGATATCAACATAATTGTAATGAAGACATAGGAGCTAAATAATCCCACGCTTCAGCACATGTTTTAAATTTTAACATCTCAGTTGCAACAAGGAAAATAAAAATCAAAGACTGAGTTATATCAAATAATCAAACAAAAGCTATGATTATAATTTTTTGGTACAAATCAAAATAAGGCTATGATCCATTTGAGCTAACAGTTAAATTTATCATTTAAATAGAAAGCATAGGGCTATTGTTGAATTAGATATGGATTCATTTGGGCTAGTAGCAGTTTTTTTATCATGTAAATTGAAAGCAAAGGGCTGTTGGTAAATTTTCTTTTAGTTTTGAAAGGAAGACCCTTCAAGATCATTAAGGTTATAATATTTTTAGACAAACAATTTGGGGCTAGGGGCTTTGTCAACCTTAGAGAAGCCATCATGGAAGCAACTTGTAATAGTTGATTGAGTAAACTCACTAAGCAGTCCAGTGTACATTAACAAAATAGTAGCTCCTAAAAGTAGTATAAATCAAAATTTACTGACAATCCTTATGAAGAAGAAAGAAAATGTGTGAGCTTACAATCTAAAGCAAACCGAAACATTAACCTGTACTGTTAGAAAGGTCGCCATGCACATGCAATTCCCTATCAAACACATCATACCAATATGCCAATGCCACCTATTCAATGCTGGCATAAATCCTGCATATTCCTCACTTCGCGAGAGGAACTCGTGATCCCCTGAGCTCATGAATATGGGGCCTTTATACAAAGCCATCAATATAGCTCCAGAGACACAAATAAGGGTACCCAATACTTTTCCTTGTCCGTGGTCTTTGTGAATGTTAACCGTTTCAACCCTATATATCAAAATAGAATTATAACAATAGTAGTAATAATACAACAATTTAATAACTACTATTGGATAAGCTCCAAAGGTGATGACGAACAATATTTTATGTTCTTAGTAGTTTTCTAGTTATATAGAATAAGAAGTTGCTTAATTTAGATGCTTAGATTATTTCCTATGTACATGTTAGCAATTGAATCTAGTTTTATTAGGAAGTTTATGAGGAAAGTTCCTTATTTCAATAGAACTTTATTTAGTTCTTTAGTAATTAGTGGTTTCAAGTTTAATTAGTATCTATATTTTTACTTGAGACAAGTCTTTATAAATATGTGTATTGCCTAGAGCATTGAGAGATCACAATTAGAAGTAATAAAGTTATTTTATTTTTTGGTTCCATAGTTGTTATCTTATATCTTATTTTCTACTAAACTTCATTATTGAAGTTGAGAGAAACACCCTTCGAATCTTAAACTTCATCATTGGAGTTTAGATTGCAAGTTGCATCAATTGGTTATCAAAGCCTCAAGACCCCTGCATTCTATCACCAACTGCTGCCGCCACTCTTGTTACTTGACTTGTTTGCCTTTCGACATTGCAAGTTGATACTCTAATACTATCCAAAACCACCACAACATCACCACTATGGCCTCCTCTTCTAGTCATATGGAAAAGACTTCCAGCTAAGCACCACATAGGCAACAACAACTAGACATAGTCATCCAATCTTTGCAAGTATTAACAGCTCATCAAGGATATCAAGGCACTTTGTAATGGCTGAAAGTCGTTTATTTTCTGGGGTATAGTGATACTCTAATCGATCTAGATGAGCTGTTAATACTTGCAAAGATTGTATCACTATGCCCCAGAAAATAATCTACTTTCAGCTATTACAAAGCGCCTTGATATCCTTGAGAACATGATTTGTAATGGGGGTTCATCTATTTCAAAGTATTTTACAACCACCACTAGTGAGAATTCAATTGCACATACTTTGACTATATATCCTCAAGATGAGATGGTGGAAACTCAAGTGTTAGACAATTGTTCACATTCTATTTTTCTTGAAGTTGATAGACTTGAATGTATGAATATTGCAATTGAAGAGCCACGTGAGGAAATCGATGAATTGGTTGTTTTAAAAGTGCGTGAAGGATCTCCATCCTTCCTGCTTGAAGATATAAGCGTTCCATCTAAACCCAACTTGTTGATTAAAGAGTCTTATGAGGAACAATATTATCGAGACATTATTCATGATCACTTAAAGCTGTTGATTAAAAATTTGATTTGTCAAGTTTGGGCTTAACATTGCCAGAGTGATTGGATGAATACTTTTATCTCTCAAATTCAAGTTTATTGTTAGCCAAAACATGGAGCTGCAAACTTGAGGACGGGTATTTTTCGGAAGATGGAATTGATGATGTATAGTTCAACTCAAAATTGTACGATGTAAACAAGACTTTTCATGGTCTTCCTTTGTACAAATTGACTTCCTTCAAAACTCGAGGACGAGCTCTTTTCAACTAGGGGAGACAGATGGCGGACAATATTTTATTTTTTATTAGTTTCCTAGTTATGTTAGAATAAGAAGTTGCTTAATTTAGATACTTAGTTTATTTCCTACGTACACACTAGTAGTTGAGTGTAGTTTTATTAGGAAGTTTAATAGCAAAGTTCCTTATTTCAGTATAACTTTATTTAGTTCTTCACTAATTAGTGGTCTCAGTTTTTATTAGTATTTATATAACTGCTTGAACCAGGAACAAATCTTTATAAATATGTGTATAGCCTAGAGCATAGAGAGATCACAATTTGAAGCAATAATGTTATTTTATTTTCTGGTCCCATACCTGTTAGCTTTTATCTTATTTTTGGTTAAACTTCGTCATTGAAGCGGAGAGAAAAGCCCTTGAAATCTTAAATTTTGCTGCTCGAGTTAAGTTCCATATATATTATTTTAGATTACTGCATCAAAAGGCAAGTATGTTGTGAGAGACCACCCTAATTCTAGCATTTCGTAAGTCATTCTTCAGAGTTCAGATGAAGGAGAAATTTTAGTCAGACCAGGAAATAACATTTAATTGTTAAAAAAAATGAAGTTGAACTCCCACCTCGTTATGGCAGCCAAAACAAATGTGAGAACTGGTATTGCAGGCTGCATAGCTGCTGCATAAGTTGGACTTGTGTAGTTGAGGCCAAGAATGAATAAAAGCTGGTTGCAAAATATCCTAACAAAATATAGAATGGCAAGTTTATTATTGGAAGCTAAATAAATAAATAAAGAAATTCGTTCTTCACATGGTAATGGTGGAAGAAACATGATAAAAAATAGTGATTTGCAATTCTTCTAAGTTATGGGTTCTCAATGGTCTTACCCAATGAAACCAAGTAAGAAGAAGGACAACAGCAGACTCGAAGACAGAGGAGGACGAACCTTCCTGCAGAACAAAAGAAACATCGAGACACATATAAAACCTTAGATGACCACCAAGTAGGTTACAGAACAATTTATCCAACCTGTCATACAAATAATTATCATTCACCTTTCAGCAAAGTAAGCAATGGGCGCAAGAATGCAGAAAGCAATTGCATCTCGATATGCACAAAAGACAACCTTGTTCATGCCTTTATTGAGAGCCAACTTCATTATCACATGACACCCTCCATTAAACAACTGCACCATGATCATGGCCGCGTGGGCCTTCCATGATTCATGCCCTGCAATGATGTTCATCATCCAGCTCATCAACTCTTCTCTGCTTCTCAATCTCTCCATTCAACCCGCAGGCGTCAAGGTCATAGGAGAACATGCGAGAACAATGTCACTTCCCATACGTGCTATTGTTGTTGTTGTTAGCGACAAGACAAAGATTCAATAATCAACACTTGTATAATCACGAGAAAAAAGAAAAAAGCTTTCTAAACAAACGAGTGTTAGGTGCCATGGAGGGCTCTGCGCAAATAACTAATTCACAGATTAAAGGTGCAAGATATCCTCTACATTGCTTGCAAATTACACAAGGCTCTCTATTATTCAAAACAGGCTTATACCAACAAAGACAAAACTTGACCTGATGTGGAGATCGGCCACCGTGAGCGTTGGCAAGAGCCGTCACCAGACCGCCGAACGGCCTCGCTCTCACCAGAAGATTCACGCTGAAGACACCACTCCGCCAGTTGACCGTCCAGGTGCGACGGCGATCGTCTGTTTGTCGGCGAGTACTGCGAGGCGGCCGAGTACGCGGGGGCAGCCGAATGGTCGATGGCCGGGAGCTGCCATTGATGGAGGAGGCACTGCAAGCGGCGTTGCGGAGAATGGCGGCGTCGGGGCTGGTAGTGACGAGAAGCGACATTGGTAAGGAAGGGGCACGGTGACCGTGAGGAGAATCAGAAGAAGACACAGACAGGAGTAGAATCAATAGATTACCAGTAATAGATAAGATCATGTTTGAAGAATAAGATCAAACAGACACGTGCACCCACGTTCGTGGTGCGTGTCAGGAATGTGGTATTTACCCTTTCGGGTTCTTCAAGTCCACGTAGATTTTCCAATCCGACATTTATTTCGATCACCATTTTACCCATAGCTGTTAGCTGTTGGAGATGTCAGGCCGGGTGGACGGTGAAATGAAATTTACAAATAAATTTTACTTGAATAATAAAATATAATATAATAATTTAATATATTAGATATAAATTTTGATTAATTTTAACTAAAAAAATATGATTAATAATTTAATTTTTTTATTATATTTTGGTGGGTCAAATCTCCTACTTTTAATTTTAATTTTATATAAAAACTCTCTTTAAATAATAAGATATATTATAATAATTTAATATTTTAAATATAAACTCGGTTTAACTTTAAATATGGATCCTAAATAAATAAAAGGAAATAATATAATAATAAGATTTATTATTTTTATTTTCAAGAGAAGTAGACTAGCGCTTACTAATAAAGAATTAAAAATTAAAGTTAATGAAATTTTAACATGTACCCTTTATCGTGTGGTTTTTTTTCAAGTCAAATAAAATAATTCTTTTTAATAGAAACCTAGAAATGAGGTTAGTGGGATTTGAATTCATGATCCTATGTGCCGGGAGGTTATTATTATTATTATTATTATTATTATTATTATTATATTTTGATGATATTAAAACTATCGTGAGGTGGTTTTATAATAAAATTAAAATTAAAATATTTTAACCTGAAATTATGTATAAAATTTTAAAAATTCATTTTTATGTAAAACAATCATTAGCCAATGTGGCTACAGTTGGTCAAGTTGCATCTATGGTCTCGGCAACAGCATGGGTTGGCTAGCCCTCGACTGAGGTGTCCAGATCTAACTATTTTGACCGCCTAGGCCAAAGGCAATATTAAGGGCCTAAGGTGATCTAACTATTTTGACCACCTTAGACCAAAGGCAATAATGTAAGGGCCTAAGGTGGTCAATAGGGTGATGACTGGTCGATCACTATTTCGGTCGATCTGTTGACCAAATAATTTTTTATAAAAAAAATTAATCAACCTGGCCTCACTTAAGTAGATGGTATTTTAGATAATTAATTTTTTTACAGTAATTAGCCTTGATTACCTAATTACCACTTGAAACTTAGAGGATATTTTGAAATTTTAAAAACTAGAGATTATTTATGAAGACTTAACTATATTTGAGATAAACTCTGCCTTTATTAAAATTCAATAAAAATATAAATAAATAAATCATTTTTTTGCAATTTCCTCACTCCAATTAGAGCCTATCTTTAAAATGAAAATCTATTTGTAAGATATCAGATTAGCAACTCTGATTATTTTTTATATTTGTAAGTAAAAAATTGATGTCGTTTAAATAGTGTAATACTATTATTGTTTAGCAATGCGTGATGAACCCGCTCCACTCGACTTTTGTGCCATAAAGTAAAGAAATAGATAATCAAATAAAAAATAAATCTTGGAAACTTTTATATAAGCATGCTTATTTTAATATAGGAAAAGGTGAAAAACAAAAATAGACAGAAATAAAAAATCTAACCTAATTAGAGAATTAGAAAAAATGGGGTTATTAGGAGAAGATATTTCTAGAAACCAATGTACTTATGAGTTTGGTCTACCAGACTAAAAATCAAGGTTTGATTTATAAAGAACTGCTGAATGTCAGAATATGATCCATCGATGGGGAAGAATTTAGAAAACAAATAAAGAGCTACGGGATGCCTAAATTTAATAAAAAGATTCACGGGTCCCTTATAGATCTGTTGCATTTATAGTAAGAAACCATGTAGAAATCAGCAGAGGAACACGCCAAATGGTTTCTACAATTACAAGCACTTAAATGATAACACTGGTGATGATGCCTCCACACTTTACCATATAAAGACAGTATTTTAAATCTAATGCTAAACACAAAAAGG
>JAURVB010008991.1:0-10322 GCA_033002965.1 Piper betle
CCTCCCCACCCCCCACCACCCACAAAGCCCACTCCGCCGACCGCCCCATGCCCCTGTCTCGTCGGCCACCCTTGCCCCCGCCCCGCCGCTGCCTTTGCCCCCTGCCGGCCTCCCCCTGCCCCCGCCCGCCGCCACCCCATGCCCCCGTCTCGCCGGCCGCCCCTGCCCCCGCCCCCGCCCCTGTCGGCTGCCGCGGCCTCCGCCCCAGCCCTCTGCCCACGCTCGTAGCCATCGCCCACCCCCCGCGGGTGGCTGGCGACGAGGTCGCCGGCGGTGGGGTGGCGCGGCGAGAGAGAGCAGGGGGAGGGAATAGGGGAGGATAAAATCGTAATAAAAACTTTACTCGGTCCCCTGACTCGAGTTAATATTACGAAAAAAAGTTAAAAAATAAAAAAAATTATAATAAATACTTGATTCAATCTTGCACGAGATCGAGTCAATATTACGAAATAAATTTTAAAAAGTAAAATAATTTTATAATAAAATCTTTATTCGGTCCTACACGAGACCAGCGCCACACATTTCCCAGCAGGCCCATCCAGCCCCGAGGCGGCGACATTGTTGGCCAACCGGCTATTGGCGGCAAGGTCGCCGGCTGGGGGATGGCGCGCCTAAACAAATAAGGAAGAAAAAGGGAGAGTATTTTGGTAATAAAAAAATAATATGAAATAAATTTAAAAAATATAAAATAATTTTGTAATAAAAACCTAACCGAGTTAAGTTTTTATTACAAAATAATTTTATTACCGAATAAAATTTTATTACAAAATAAATTTTAACAAAAATAAAATAATTCCGTAATAAATTATTTTAACTCGATTCGGGATCGATAAAGATTTTATTACGAAATTATTTTATTTAATTTTTTTGTAATATTAACTTAAGTCGGGATCAGAGTCCTGACCATTTGCGTATATGGGCAGCGCTATAGTATGCTGCCCCTATTTTGGCAGTGCAAATGTGCTGCCTCACGTGCGCTGCCCTGCCGCTCCCGAGTCAATATTATGAAATAAATATTAAAAATAATTTTAAAAATAAAATATTATAAAATAAAAATTTGACTCGCTCCCGCTCGAATCAATATTAAAAAAACTGATTTTTAAATTTTTTTAAAAAATACAAAACTATAAAATAAAAAACTTGACTCGCTCTCGTATGTGATCGATCCTGACTCGAGTTAATATTATGAAATAAATTTTAAAAAAATATAAAATAATTTTGTAATAAAAATTTTGACTCGATCCTAGATAGAGCCAAGTTTAAATTACAAAATTATTTTATATTTTTAATTTATTTTATAATATTGACTCCATCTTGGCCGAGATCAAGTCAAGTTTTTATTACAAAATTATTTTATTTTTTTAATTTATTTCGTAATATGAACTCGTGTAAGGACAGAATCAAATTTTTATTACAAAATTATTTTATTTATTTAAAATTAATTTTGTAATAAACACTTGACTCAGTTCTGTTAAGGATTGAATCAAATTTTTATTATAAAATTTTTTATTTTTTAAAATTTATTTTGTAATAAAAACACTGTTGGTGACCGAATAAAATTTTTATTACGATATTACCCCCCTTCCCTGTTTCAGAACAGAGCAAGGTGCTTCGGGGTGGAGGGCGCGGCGGCAGGGCAGGGGGTAGCAGCTGCGGGCTAGGGGAGGTGTAGGGGGCAGCGGGCCGGGGGTTGGAGGCCGGGGGGCCGGCATGGCAGGGGAGGGGCAGGGGCCGGCATGGCAGGTGGAGGAGCGGGGGAGCGGCGAGGGCAGGTGGAGGAGTGGGGGAGCGGCAGGGGGACGGGCGGGGGGTGGCGTGTAGGGGGCAGGCGGCGGCAGGGAGAGGGGCAGGGGCCGGCGGGTGGGGGAGTAGGAGGCGGCGTGGCCTTGAGGCGAGGGGCAACAGCCATTTATAGCTGCCGGCGGGAGTCGAGGGTGCCAAGCGAGAGCGCCGGAGGGCGGAGGGCGGGAGCGCGACAGGGCCGGGAAGGTGCGCGCGGGAGGGCCGGGAGGAAGCACGCTAGGTGGGTGGGTGGGGGGATGAGTGCTCCAGGCCATTGGATTTGGATCCAACGGCTTGGAGATGGTGCGCATAGGGGAGTCGGGGGTGGGGTGGAGGGATGGGTTTGGATGGGTGTTCCAGGCCGTTGGATCTGGATCCAACGGCCTGGATTCAATAAGCTGCCTATGCACCGCCAAACAAGGCAGCCCATAGTAGCTTTATTATATATATATATACACAAAATTTTTTATCAAATAATGATTAGAGAATACTAATTTGATATTTTAGAGATAGATTACAATTGACTTGATATTTTTTGTTGTAAATGAGAAGATAGACTAAAATAGATTATAATAATAAAATTTTTCTTATTTTTTGATTAGTTGATTCTTTTACCAAAGACCGACTTTTATTCAAACCATATATCCATTTTTTTATTCATTTTAACAATAATAAATCTACGAAAAGATATATTATTATGTTTAAAAGGCAAGTTGTCAGGGATTAACAGTTAAGGGAGAGAAGTTTGTAATTTACGAAGGAGGATAATTTTATCTCATTGTCCTTGTTTACACTCTTATCAATCACTCCTGGTTTTAATTTGTTTGCTCCTCGTTAATTCAATAAACAAAAAAGAAGAAGACGCTAGTGGGAGCATCTAATTATTTTTGGTCAAATAATTCACTCCAAGTCATTGACTTTTCCACTTGATTGCAACATCTCGTTCTGGACCTATGTTTTCTCGGATGACCAAGAAAATTATTCAGAGCGTACGAGTGCATGACTGACTTGCTGCTAAGGAATGCAGTTCAACTAGCCAAAGTGGCAGAAATTCAATGAAATTAATCCATTTAACTATAATTTTAAATTTTTATTTTACTTCAAAAACTTTTCAAGTCCATTTTTTGCTCTATGATTTCCCATGTCAAACTTTGTAAATGAATCCTTATTAACACATTTTGTAATTGACTCCTTGGGTAGAGAGTAAATAAAATATTAAAACATATTCTTTTTTCTTAATTTAGCTAAATCAGGACTTTAAAGTAATATCTACAGAACTTTAAATATTTATCTTAGTAAAATAAAATAATAATAAAAATAAATATGAGCCCGTTTGGAGTCAAAGTGACAAAGTGCATAATCTATTGAGTTTAGTCCAAGCCCCAATTTTTAAATTATGCATTGAAGAAGCTGATGATCTCATTCTTTAACATGATTTCGTTTGACGAGGCAAGATCTAGTTTCCCTTTGTCAATTTCCACTTTTTGTATGTTATTAGATCTTATGATGAATCAATTTATCGGCAAATTAGCCCGTCAGGCGTGAACATCATCCTAGTCAATGGTGCACCACCTATCTATGTCTAGGGACGTAAATAAGCTCAAACCTGCTCGTAAGTATTTTATGTTTGGCTCGATTTGAGCTTGAACTCGTGCTCGTTAATTTTGTACTCGAAAAAATACTCGGCTCAAAATGGATAGTTCATTGAACAACAATTAAAGCTTGAGAGCTTGAGCTAATAAGTGTTCATAAATTGACATTGATTTATCTCTTTCCTTTTACGATATATTTAGAAGTGTCGTGTATGATTTTGATCTAGTATCAATGTGTTGTTGGTAATGCAGTTTGTACTATTGCTGCTAAAACGGATAGCTCATGTTTGAAGTTAAAGCTGGTTTCCAATGTATAAACTTAGCCATACCTCATGCCTTGGATGACCTTCAATGATTTTTGGATTTTCTTAAATATTTTTCTTTTATTATGTCATTGCTCTATTTGTGAGAATAAAGATAGTGATAGAAGTAGAGGATTAATAATTACAGGTAGTTGATCTAGTATGCAGTCAATAATAAAATTTATCTACGATTTTAGATGTGCTTTGACTAGGCAGGTGATATTATTTATATTATTATATTATATTATCGAGTTGAGTTACGAGTTAATTTCGAGTTGAGCTATGAGTTGATTTCTAGTCAAGCTCGAGTTATGACCGAGTCTAATTGAGTCGAACACTGCCCTGCTCAAACTCGACTCACAGGACTCGAATTCGAGGTTGAGTTCGGAATTCGAGTATTTAAATATCGAGTTTTAAGTTGAGTCGAGCCGAACCGAATGCCAAATGCTCATGAGCTGGCTTGCTCAATTAGCAACCCTAGTTGCATATAATGATCCCTCTAATTCATCAAGCTGACTTGGCTCTCAGCATGCAGTAAGATACCATCTTTCAATCAATTCCTACTTTCCCAATCAATTTGCCGACCAATTAATTGGACCTTAATTTATTTGACTAATGAAGGCCATAAGGAGTGAGTCAAGCCTGATATACATCAAGTTAATGAAGTGAGTTTGATTTGGTGTATTTTAGTTGCAATGATTTTTCACATACGAAAATCGGTTGACAGAAAAGAGAGAAAAATGATCCAACAAAAATTACTCAAATTGGGTTGATCTATTATATATTCAAACGCGTGGAGGATATCGTCACCAAACAAACGTGATAAGAATAAAGACCTCCGACCCAGATCGACACCTTCATATTCTTTATTATTCTTGCATAATGTCGGGATGACTTAAACCAGTGATCAGATCTACAAGTTGAATATGAGCCTTCGTTCAAGCTCAATTTGCAAGCCAATGCACTAATTCAACACAATCGTTAGAGACTTAATCACGCTTTTATGCTCTCTTCTTCATGAATTATTACCAGTTGAACTAGAATAATGCTTAGTTTAATACTATGGACCTTAAACTTGCCGTATGATAAACTCAATCCTTCTCAAGTTTCATTCTATCCAGGAGATAAATTAATTGAATCAATTAACCGGAGTGTAACATGACGCCTGGCGATAATATTATAACGTGTTTTAGAAATTGTAACTTGTAATAATAACGGTTTTTGGCTCTAGTTGAGTTAACAACCGTATCATTAAAAATTAAGCCAAGTGGATGCATAGCTGCGGATAAAATAAATCACACATTTTGACTTAATCAATTCTCTGCGTATGCAAGAATAGTAAGAAACCAAAATCTTCGCTACACATGACGAGAAAGAATCAACATTTCTAATTGAGTTGTTGCTTACAGAGTGCTAGCTAGCAATTTGTTTTAGTTGCACTTGTATCATAAAACAAAAGTACATGAACTTCAACACGACGTCACAACACTGCAACACGTACGTCACAATAATTTTCATATTTATTAACGGTGATTAAGGTTCCCAGCATAATAGTTGACGCGGCGATCTAGCACCGGGCCTTCCGAAACTCCAGCGGCGGCGGAGGGGCTTGAAGAGTAGGAGGGGAGGTGGGCGTGGTGAGGGCTGTTTCACTGGGAGCTGCATCTCCATAGGTACTATTTTGGTACGGAGTAGTTAGGCTTTGTATGCAGGTGATTTGACGGCAACACGCGCAACCGGAGGAGATTTCGTTCCCCACCAAGGAGATCAACGTGTTTTACAAAATAAGATATTGTCATCGCTTACGTCATTGCTTGTGTAGTCTAGCGCCAATATCATACTTCAACGTCGTTTCTGTTCACTTTTCTACGTCATCAACATCTTGGCTTAGAATGGGCGCTGGTTAAGCTAATTGACTCAATCCGACTCGGTTTTTACATCAAGTTGGTCACCTCAATCTCAGCTCGCTTTAGCTCGAGTTCAATATGATACTTCAATTAAAAAATGTCTATGTAAAACTTGGTTTATTTAACTATAAATTTAAAAGCTTGGAAATTAAGCCGGCAAAAGTTGGTGAAAAAGAGGTTTAATCAGCTTCCCTCTAATTCATCAAGCTGACTCGGCTCTGAGCATGCGCAGGATGCCATCTTTCAATCAATTTGCCTCCAATTAAATTGAGCTTAATGTAGTTGACTAATGAAGGCCATAAAAACTTAATTAAGCATGATATATATCAAGTTAATGAAGTGAGTCGGTGTGAAAGAAGAAAAATGATCAACAAAATTTTCGTACTGGGCTCATGTATTATATATTCAAACGCATGGACGATATCGTCACCAAACCAACGTGATAAGAATCAAGACCGCCGACCCAGATCGACACCTTCATATTCTTTATTATTCTTGCATAATGTCGGGATGACTTAAATCGGTAATCGATCTTAATTAAATATGAGCTTTTGTTTAAGCTTAATTTGCTGAAGCCAATGCACTAATTCAACACAATCATTAAGACTTAATCACGCTTTTATGCTTTCTCTTCATGAATTATTACCAGTTGAACTAGAATAATGCTTAGTTTAATACTATGGACCTTAAACTTGCCGTATGATAAACTCAATCATTATAGTTTCATTCTATCCAGGAGATAAATTAATTGAATCAATTAACCGGAGTGTAATATAACGCCTGACGATAATATTATAACGTGTTTTAGAAATTGTCACTTGTAATAATAACGGTTTTTGGCTCTAGTTGAGTTAACAACCGTATCATTAAAATTAAACTAGTGGCTGCATAGCTGCGGATAAAATAAATCACACATTTTGACTTAATCAATTCTCTGCGTATGCAAGAATAGTTAGAAACCAAATCTTCGCTACACATGACGAGAAAGAATCAACATTTCTAATTGGTGTTGCTTCCAGAGTGCTTGCTAGCAATTTGTTTTAGTTGCACTTGTATCATAAAACAAAAGTACATGAACTTCAACACGACGTCACAACACTGCAACACGTACGTCACAATAATGTTTCAATAATTTATTAACTTGATTAAGGTTCCAACATAATGGAATAAAATCAATAGATGTATCATCATATTCCCCATCCTCAATATCAGGGTAGTTCTAGCTTCCTAGCCCACTGGTGCAATTCGTATTACATTGTATCCAATATAAAATTTATCTACTTTGTTGTTGACCAACACCTCTCTTGACCCCCGTCAAGTGAGAAAGGAGCGTTAATATTTGGTGTAATATTAAAGCTTTCCACAAGCGGCATTAGAGCTAGGTTGAAGCAATCCAAAATGTATACCTGATGTAAAAAAAGAACTCTGTTCTAATCTTGTGAAGTGTGATTTCCAACAACAATGGGAGTGACATTAAAAGATATGCTGCTGTAGGAAAAAGCTTAAACAAAAAACAAGGCAACATTTATAAACCCTGTTGAGAGGAGTCAGTAAAAACTGGGATAAGATGGACAATATAGCTCTCTTTAGCATTTATTAAAAGATCCGGGATAGACAGAAGTATGTTTGAGAATATCACGAGGTTAGAAGAATGGCATTCAAGAAATTTCCTTTTATCATTTATTAAAGTTAGCCAAATGATACAAATAATGGCCTGATTAGGGTATATTAACTAGGCTATGGGAATAAAAATTCTCTTCTTAGGCACACCAAAAGAGGTACTTTTTCTTTTCTATTAGAAATTTTTGTTCTTAATCATTACTCTTACATTTGTAAGGTCTTTTGTTTTAAAAAAATCCAAGGGAATCTACGCACAACCCTCGTAAGGACAAATCTAATAAAGAACGGGCCACCCCTTACTTGAGTTTGTATCTAAAGACCTGAAAGGGATGAGTTCACAATGTACATCCTAAAAGTCACAAGAATCATGTTTGTGGTCCTATTTATAGACAAAAAATGGTACTTTCACTCCCAAGACAGGATCTTGCTCCTCTCAAATGAATTATATCTTCTAGGTGACAGGATCTTAATTTTCTTAAATGAATCTTATCTTCTATGTTTGTTTAATATTCTCAAATATTGGACGAATCTAACAACTTCATCCAATATTCACGTCCAAAGATTTAGTTTAATGCTCCAAAATATTAAATGTACTTAATAACTAATATTTATGTACATATATTTGGTTCAAATTCTCCAACATTCATGTACTTGGTTCAGATGCTCCAACGACTATGGTTGTCATTCCGTGTTTGACTAAAATTCTCATTTAAGTACAGACGAACAATGTCTCAAGGTCCGCCATGGCCAACGACTTTGGTTGTCATTCTGTTACTTGACTAAAATTCTTTTCAAATGAAATATATATGTATCGTAAAATATATGAACATCCCATAATTTTCTCCTCTTCCCAGGTTGCCACCGTGTTTTCTGATATGTCCCTTAATTTCTCGTACCTCTTCAGAGAAAGATGGAGGAAGAAGATGATGCTACACCTTACGGGCCAATTGGGTTGTGGCATTCATAACTTTGGCATGGCTCAGATCAGTTTTAAAGCCCGTTTATCGAACTATTCTTCTTCTCCTTCTTTTGGTTTTTCGCATGTTTGATTTGCAATAAACTTTAAAAAATCTACGAATATAACGAAAATATAATACTTTGGTCGGCTACTCGTTCTCTTAAGTCTAAAACAACCATTTAATGTAGTTAGTTGTCGCAAATCATTTGCTGGCAAAAATGAAAAATCTAAAATATTCATTGTAACTCGTGTCTCTCTCCTCGCCCACATAATATTAACGAACAGTAAAAATATGTAAGCGGTTAGAATCTGAAATCGAGTTTGTCAGTTCACGTCATTCCCTCTAGAGGTGGGCATCGGTCGGATAAACGTCGGACAATTCATTATTCGCATTTGTCCAAAATTTTATCGGACAAAAACTTGTCCGACCGACATAATATCTGACTTGTCTGTCGGGCCCAAACAACGTCCATGGACGGTCCGAAATCAACCCTAACAATGAAAATCCTGGAAATACTGTTCATACCACCGCCGCCGCCCTTCGCCGCTCTCACCCACCCTCCCCGTACCTCCGTCGAACCGCCATCGGCTGTGACTGCACGCCTTAGCTCTGCCACCCTTTGCATGCCGTGTCCGCCGCACGCCAGCCTCCGCTCCCCTGCTTGCACCGCCTGCCTCGGCCGGACCGCCACCCTCTGCTCGTGTCTCTGCTACCCTCTGCATGCCGCGTGAAAATCCTTTGTCGCCTGCCTCGGCTGCTCTGCGTCTGCCGCTCCTGCCTCTGCCGCTCCAGCCTTCGCCGTCGTCTGCCTCTGCCGGACCGCCACCCTCTGCACGCTGTCCTAAACATTCGCCACTGCCTGCCTCGTCTGCCCTGCCTCCGCCGCCGGACTGCCACCGCGACGCCGCCTGCTTCTGCCGAACAGCCGCCCGTTGCCGCCGTGCGTATATTTCTTGATTTATCCTAAATTTAGTTTATTTTATATCTAGGATTAATTCTTATTATTTTATAAAGTTAGATTATTTATACTTGGATGATAATGTAAAAAAATTTTATACTAACGAAATTGTGCAGTGATTGAGCTATAAAAATTTGTGCAATTGTTTGGTGAAGGAAGTTTGCATCTTGAAAGGAATAGGTACTGTCAAAGTGTCAATTAATAATATTTGGTCTTTTTCAGGGGATTATTGTGTTTGTGTGACTTTATTAGCTGGTTTCTTGTTGGAGCTAACATTGTTGGTGAGGATGACCTTATTGATGAAATTAAGAATAGTAATTCGTTTAAGTTGTTTCTCACTATGTAAACTCTTACATTTTCAACTAATTATGCTGAATGTTGACAAGCACAATGGCAGTACTGTGAGCAGATCATATTGAACACATTCTAAATGTGTGTATCCTACTTAAGATGTTATCTCTTTGCTTCCCTTGCTACTTAGTATTTTGATAATTGCTGGAGAATACCAAATTTCAAAGATTATTTTCTGTTGAGGGATACAAAGATTGAAGGATGGTGAAACTGTTGCTGAGATTAATTTATAAAATCTGCCCTGTTCTTTTTTATACCAAACTTTAGCTTGTTTAAAGTTATAGTTTTCGAATCTGCTTTTTCTTCGAAATGTTTTGTTACCTGAGACGTTGGTGCTTATTAACAAATGAAACCATCGCACCTGATTAACTGTTCACTCACATCTGTATGAGAACAGATATTTTCTTGCAGAACAAACATCATATACTATTGGCGATATAATTGAAATTTTGAATGTTGCATCACTGGCTTTACTTGTCATCTTTTTATGCCATTTCACACAGGAGATTATTGGGTCTTAACTCTCAAGTATTTCTGGCTTATAATAAGAGTGACTTTTATCTTATGTATGTCATTTTTTATTATTTAAGACATTAAATATCAATTTTATGTATGAACTTAATTAATTTACTGTATATTACATTTTAAATTTTTATAAACTATAATATTAGCCTTACAAATGCTGAAAATATTATATTATTGATGAAAATATACAGACATTCGGTCGGTCATTCAACAGAAATGTCCATGTTTGATTTGTTTAAATTCGGTTGAATTCGGTCGGTAAATTATGCTTCGGACTTCGGATGGACGGACCAATTCGAACATCCGCGCCCACCCTAATTCCCTCA
>JAURVB010008996.1:0-11459 GCA_033002965.1 Piper betle
AGAATAGGGGTTGTTTTGATGCAACAAAACCAGCCCATTGCATTTTTCAGCAAGAAATTGAATGGGAGGAATCTATTGTTGTCAACTTATGAGAGGGAGATGATGGCTTTAGTGTTGGCTGTCCAAAAGTGGCGACATTACCTGTTGGGCCGATCATTTGTGGTCCGAACGGATCATTCCAGCCTCTAGTTTCTATGGGATCAGCAGATTCATACCACGACACAACAGAGATGGTTAGTGAAGTTGTTAGGGTATGATTTTGTCATCGCATACAAGCCCGGAAAGGAAAATAGAGTTGTTGATGCCTTGTCTAGACAGCATGAAGGTGAGTTGCTGGAAACAATTGGAGACGTGACAAAGCAAACATGATCACTCTCTTGTACAACACTTTCCGTGGTCTTGCCAAGTTGGTTGGTGGTGATTAAACAAGCCTATACTACTAATGAGCACTTGTTGAGGCTGAAACAGCAATGTGCTAACAACAAGCTGTCCTCAAGGTGGGAATTGAGAGACGACATCCTATTCTACAAGCACCGGATTTACTTGACTTTTCAGATGGATATTATACCCATCATTCTGAAAGAGTTCCATGATGGTAATCATGAGGGGATTCAAAAAACCTTGAAGCGACTTAGAGCAGTTTTCTTTTAGTTTCGGATGTACAAGGACGTGGTGAGCTATTTGCAGAATTGTGACATTTGTCAAAAGTTCAAGAGTTCAACATTAGCCCCAGCTGGATTATTACAACCACTTCCTATACCCCAACAAATATGGACTTCCATTAGCATGGACTTCATTAGTGGTTTACCCAAGAGTAATGCAAAAGATGGCATTTTTGTTGTGGTTGACAAGCTTTCCAAGTACAACCATTTCCTTCCTATTGCCCACCCTTTTTCGGCTCAATCTATTGCCAAGTTGTTCTTTGACGAAATTTTCAAATTGCATGGAATGCCGGCTTCGATTGTATGTGACAGGGATCCAACCTTCATCAGCTCATTTTGGAAGGAACTTTTCAGCTTACAAGGTGTCGCCTTCAACTACAGCTCTGCCTATCACCTTCAAACCGATGGCCAAACTGAAGCGATAAACAAAGTGTTGGAGCAATATCTGAGATGTTTTTCAGCAGATCGACCTCATACCTGGGTTAAATGGCTGCCTTGGACTGAGTTTTGTTATAACACCAGTTTCCAATTTGCAATCCGAATGAGTCCTTTTGAAGCCGTGTACAATTTGCAGCCACCCACCTTGCTGTCATACATTCTGGGAACAGCTAAAACAGCAGAGGTTGATGTGGTGCTAAGGACCAGAGATCAGTTGTTACGAGAATTGAGGGACAACTTGGCGGCGGCACAGTTGAGGATGAAGCATTACCATTATCTTAGGCGACGTGATGCTGAGTTCCAGGTTGGGCAGCAGGTTTATTTGAAACTCCAGCCATACCGACAACACTCCTTGAGAACCAAGAAATCAAATAAATTAGCTACACGCTTTTACGGACCTTTCCCAATCACCAAGCGCATTGGTCAGGTTGCTTATGAATTGCAGCTGCCAGCAGACTCTCAAATACACATCGTCTTTCACATCTCTCAGTTGAAAGCTTCGGTAGTTGCAGGTGCTTATATCCATCCATCTCTCCCAGCTGCAGCGCCAATGGAAAATTGATGTTGTAATCTGTTGTATCTTGTAACCTTGAGGATAAGGTTGTATCTCATGGGGAGGGAATTGATATGTATATTGTTAGTAGGGGTAATTGTGTAGGGGTGTTTGTATAATTTCACTAGGTAGGGGTCTATATAAAGGGGCTGTAACTGAATTCTGGTATGAAATTTTTGCTGAAATTAAAACACTCCTTTTGTGATTGCTCCGCCATCCAGGATTTTCTTGGAACCCAAGGAATCAGATCGTCATTTGATTCCTTTCCAGGTTGCAGCCATTGCAGCCCTCCTTCCCTTGTTGCAGTTGATCATCGCCCTCTTCAACCAGGAAATTCGTCACCAAGATGGCACCAGCAAAGCAGAGTTCCGGGCAAGGCAAGGGCAAGGAATTGGCGTAAAGGCTACTACTACACGGGCCTTATTTCATTTAAGTAGAGCGAAATTGATATACAAAATAAGTATGGCCAGATTAGAAACATAAAGTGAGTCCAAATGCATAAAAAAAAAATTCTCTTAGTTAGTTTTTGGATTAAGATATACTCATTATTATTTTTTGCAAGTCTTCTTTAATTATTACAAGCCCCTTTCGGAGCGAAAGCTGAATGTGAAGTCCTACTTCCACCACCTCCTCGGTGACTGTTGGAAAGACAGGTTGGTCCATGATCATTTTTTTATCATTGAATGACAAATATAATTAAGACTGTTGGAATGACCGATCCAAAATTGTGACCGATTAATTCTATAGGAATTATGTCTTATTATAAATTAACAAATGTAAAGGAAAGAATTGCCAAAGTATTAATCCAGGAAACTCTTACATGTCTTTGTGGTGAATGAACCTAGAATCAGAGGGAAAGGGAATGTCCAGCGTGTCTACAACATACCCAATGGTTTTAGACAAGTTCTTAACCTGGATGAAGGATAGCCAGCAAGTTGCTTGTGTATAAAATTCTTCTTTTCTACTCCTAAATACTTACAATTAAGATACTGTGCATCTGAAATTCACATATCTATTCGAGTTTGTCATGTTTGTTATTATTGAGTCATAGTATTATGTATGATTATGTTAATTTTCTAACAAAGTTGCATGGAAGAATTGAAAGTCCAGCTCTACGCTGCCAAATGGAAGCGAGTCGCTTGGAGCAAGGTAGTCTCCACCTTCTTAGACTCGCCATATCGGTGGAGATGCAAGATAGCTTTCTGGCAGTTCAACACCACATTCAAAAATTGAACTACGTTCAGAAAGGCTCGGGTTGGGTGGTACTCCTCGGTAAGCTTCACAATTGGTCCCGTTGGGCGGTGATGGTGGAAAGGTAAGGGAAAAAATCATTATCTGATGATATTTATGGACCTAGAACCTTATTTATGAATTTAAAGCCTTATTAAATATTGATGTTCATGTATATATGTTGGATGTTAATCATTGAATACATCAATGATTATTTAATTTGTATATTGATTTATTCAATTTTCAATGATCAAGTAGATATATGTTCATGAACAATCTTTATATTATTAAGAGAATACTAAAAAGTAATGTAAGATCATCTATATGAGGGTGTGATTGCAAAGTTTGATTTAGAAATTAGATCTCTTATTCAAATATCATGGAATTTAATAAGTTTCTATATCTTCTTCTATAGATTACTATTTTGGAGTTTGAATCTATTTCTTGATTCTGCAACTTATTGTGTATTCCACATAATCTCCTCTCTTTTAAGAGTCAATCAAGTCTTTGATTCATTTGGAGAATGTTGCAGTAAGATTATTAATAAGTCTTATACTCGAATTAATCTCATTACGAAGGTTTATGGGAAATCCAAAAGTCCAGTTTAGTTTGTATGTTTGTATGAGAAAGGAGAACAGTAACTTGTTATTATTCAATCAGATTTAGCATGGATCAAGGTATGCTTCAGCATTGATTTTAATATTCTTCGTTCAATCTCTTGGTTGTTGTTGTTCTTATTTCTTGTATTGTCAAATAGAAATGAATTAAATCAAACAGATAACTGCTACCTTATTGAAGCAAAAGCAAGCGTATTGCTATCTGTTCATCAATGGCCACTGAAACCGCAATCTTGTAGCTCCCCTAATGGGCTGTGCCCAGAGCACACCCTCGCAGCCACTCTTACCGAGCAAATAATTACCACAAAATATGCCTTCATTTTTGTAGATCGAATTGTCAACTCGATCTTCCTCTTCCTTTCATTCATTCTTGTCAGCGTTATTATCTCTTCCGAGCAGTTCTTCGCCGCCTTCGACTTCATCTTCAAGTACCAATTACAATGCTGGCAAGGATGAATGTAAGGAAGAACAAAATCGAGTTGAAATTTTGGCCTGTGAAGATGCACAGAGCATTCCATGCGTTGTGTTTTGCCGGGTTTTGCCAATATGCTGCTTTGCTCGGTGGTGCCTGTGGCAGTGTCGAATCCTGTGGAGTTGCTTGAGTGAGCGGGCTCAGATTGGAGAGGTATGAGGTGATTTGAGGGCTGTTTATCTCGCAGCTGACCTCGAAGACGTTTGGATCAACATTCTTTGGTTAGCATTTTTTTTTAATGCTTGTGTGTGTGTTTTGGTTTGTGTTATTGTGTTTTTCTCTGAATTCTTGATTTTGTTCTATTGAAGTGTAGTTTGATCATATGTGGTTTTCTAAATTTTTCTTGCGTTAGTTCGTTGTCGACGACTATTGCGAATGTTTCATTCTTGTGTCTATTCCGCGGTGTGTTCTTTGTATTTAGATTGATAAAGCAAATACAATGTCAGTACTGTTCTTTTTCTTTCTTAAATCACGAGGAAGATGTGAACTATTTTTTATTTCACTCTGTTTTCTTTTTCTTCACAACTTATCTTCATTTTTCTTTATTGCTTATAACTTGGCTTCTGGTACCTTGTATATAGACGAACAGAAAAGAGAAACAGACCCAGAAAACTCTAAAAGAACTGGATTTTTGCTGTACCATTCCTGCGGGGCTTTGTCGGTGTTGTTGCAAGTGAGTGATTTGGACTTCACTTTATGTAGATTGAATAACAATATAGCCTTCTTTGAGCCTGCCTTATGATCAATCATGTGTTACAGGAATTACTGGAATAATATGGTAAAACGATATCTGGAGGTGTTACTGTTAGGTGTTCTAAACGCCTGATAAATGTAATCTCTCTATATCAGCTGGTTAATTATACCAGCCCTTCTTCATGTCTGCATTCCTGACCACTTTCATATTTAGTATTTAGTTAGTTTTGGCCTAATTACAGAGCATTTCTGCCAATGGCGAAGTTAGTTCTTTTTGTGACGTGTAAGATCCTGATCTCATATTATGGGCTTTCTATCCTTGAAGATGAAAAGTTGCTGACAGCATCCTCTCTCCTGAAAAAAGATACCACATTTTTTTTAACAATTTGACTTGACATTGTAATTTGCTTCCTCACCTTGTAAGAAATAAGAATTCATTCCTACCATTCTGCAGCTGGAGTACTGCTAACCTTCTTGATTCCAGTTATACGCTATGTAATTAAGAGATGATGGTGTGATACAAAATGCTCATGCTATCTGGCTGTCTGTGATTGGTGCATTATGCCAGGTATCTTGCAGCTTCATCATTATTTGTCCGTAACATGTATTGCAACTATTTTCCACCCCATGAGAAAGCTAAAACTCTCAAATTCTTGAGAGTGACTTGAATTTCTTCTTCACTGTGTAGCACCAAACTGCCATTTTATTTTTCCAGGCATCCAATATGGTGGTAGAAAATACTTTCCCAGAACTGCTTTTCTACTTGATAAGATGCTATACTATTCTTTGTACTGATTCTGCCCAAGCATGTTACAGACCCTGCATTTGTTCTCGTGCTTATTTACACTCTTTGATTCTGTTTATCAAGCTTTTCACATGTCTTTCAATGTTGAGACAAGATATTGTCACAGCACATGTCCCTTTGTCATTTTTTGATGGGACTTTCGTAGAAATTGTAAAGGTTGCTGTGCTGCTTTTTTTGTTTTTAAGGATACAAGATAAAAATGTCCTGTATGTTTTTGGACTAATTGATCTTCAAAATTTGCAGAAAGCTCCCACCATTTCGCAGCTGCTCCATCAACTCAATTTGTTTTGTCGGTCAAGGATTGGAAAACCAGCTTTGTCACCTAATCTTCCTGGTTGCTAAGCAATATACATGAAGAGTTGCTTGATTGAACAGAGTGGGAAACCTGAAAATTTTTACAGGAACATCCAACTGTTTAGCCATGAATTACTCTTCTCAATGAAGTTTTTCGATATATTTGGGCTACTTTGACAAAAGTAAGCTAGAAACCTGCTAAACCCAACATTGATTTTTTTAAAAATAAATAAAGTGGGCTTTAACTTGAATATGAGAGCTTATTCTGGACCTGCCCATTTAAGCAGAAGTTATTTGCTCTTTGTTTTGGATGTTGTTCCTAATTCTTGTCCATGGAGGGCTCATTTGTAGGTAGGTGGTCATCGGTAGTAATACTAGACTCATTTATGCAGATTCTACTACCTCTATAAACATATTTCTCTTTTCTCTCTTCTTATTTTTAGGCAATGGATGGATGTTTAACTAAATATCAGGATTCAATTTCCAAACAGAATCACTCACTGCCCTAGCTTGTCAAATATAGTGTTCTTGAAATCTGTTGGGAAATTTTTTTATTTTGAAATGTGGGACAGAGCATTTGCAAAGCATTTTTAGAAAATTATTTTTCATGCAAGTTATGCACACCCACACCTAGCTAGCGATAGAGTATTTGGTATGGTTAGTGTACAAACTAAACCAATCGACTCATTGAATTAGCCAAAGTGAGGTAGTTTGGTTAATTAAAAAGATATCAAATTACAATTGATAACCAAACCAACTAAGCCAAACAAATTGGGTTTGGTTTGATTTTAATTGAACTTCAACGAAACTAACTAAAATGATAAATGCCGCTTCTTATCATTATGTGTTCACTCTTTAGTATTTACTTTAGTTATTCTTAAATATAATTTCTGAAATGAAAAATTGATTTGAGGGCTAATTACAAATTTATCATGAAAAGTTACATGATTAAGGTTTTAATGTAACACCCTAAATCCGGTTTATGCTCAAAAACCGAACCGGAATGTCTTTGATCTCGGTTAGGTCGACTAACCTAAACTCAACTCGTGCGGATCTACTCTTGGCGTCTCAAGATGAAAGATGTCAATTGCTATGCATAAATGGATGCACAAAAATAATCTTAATATGCTACTATATGGATGACATGTCCAACTAATTTACATACCAAATAACATGTCATAATTAACAATCTTTCTATAGTAGCATACATCATATCACACCACATCATCATATATTGCATTTCATTACATCATCTTCAAAATATTAAACATGCTATTATCTGACATGTGTGTATGCAAGAGACGTCACTGCTTATCCATCAAGGCTGGCTCATCCTATTCATAATCATTACCTACATATATTATAAAAATACGTCAGTAACAAGTGTTACTGGTCCAAAATATAACTAATATCAAACTGGTTATGAGAATAAACTCTCATATAAAGAAAAACATTCATATACTTCTCGTGAACTCTCTAAAGGGCACTTAGTGAGGAGCCACAAGGCTCAAGAACCAGTAGCATTCTGAACTAACTACTCTGCTGTTGTTGATGCCTCGCTTGGCATTTTCTTATTTCATTTTCTGGTCCCTCGAGACTACTAGTATATCCTAAGCCCTCTCTCTTTTCCTCCATAATTCTCCTGCCTTTGAGGACAAAACTGAGTACTCTCTAGCATTCACCTTCAGTACCTTTTGAACCACAAGTCTAGACATACACTGTACTAAATAATACCTCATAAACCTCTACATTTATCTGAGTGTGAGGAACTTAAAACAGGAGTTGTCAGGATCCTTTGGGATTGAATAACCCCTTGACTAATCCAAAGCCTGCTTTGACTGGCATGTGCACCTGTACATGGTACGTGCGAGTCTATTTTTTTATCTCTCGCCTCTTTGAAAATTCAATAAAACTATATATAGGTCTGGGAAAAGATTTATATAATAGAATTGAAGGCAACTTGTGGTGGATCTTGTTTTCGAAAACATATTCGAGGGATCTCATCCTTTCGGGTTACTAATCTAGAAAATTGGTTGATTAAATGGCCCAGGTTAAATGAGATCTAATAAAACGCCACTTAATTTATCCTGCAAGTAATAAAATAATACACGATAGAATAGAGCGTAAAACAAGAAATGAGTCATAAATGGACCTAATAGAAGCTTCGAGCATGCTCACGCACCTAAGCGATCGAGCTCTTACTCCGTACCAACATATCAAGACTAAATACTAACACCTAGTATAATGCATGAATGCTACACTTCTCATCAATCCATACAAGACAACATCTATTTACATACAATTAAATTCAAACTCTAATTCATTATTATCATCCGTTAATATGCATTTAATTTAAACCAACACCTATTTACAATCACACTATTTGCATCACAATAAAATCATAAAACAATTCATTATCAAATAAAATCGGATAAAATTCTATACCTAATCGTCAGTCACGCAGAGATGGCAACAAGGTTGTGGCCGGCTCGAGTGAGGATTGTGGAGGAGAGGGAAAAGAGAAAAAGGAGAAGGGAGTTGGGTGAGAAGGATGGTGGCGATTAGATGGTGATGGCGTTGGAGGTTTGAAACAAATAGGTATTGGGGGAAAACGAGTGGTCAGGAAGAAGGTGAGGAGTTATCTTGTAAGGTGTCAGGGGAAGAAAAGGAGTGGTTGGGGGGGAAAAATAAGTGGTCGTCTCGTAATTAAAACTTCACTCGACTCGACTCTGACTCGAGAAAAATAAAACTAATTCGTAATAATTTAAAAAATACAAAAAATAGGGGAAAATCCTATAAAACACAATACATATCACAACATTATAATGACATGCTTTTATAACTAATAACCAACCCAGATTACCCATAACGCGTTCTAATGCATTATTCGGCCTAAAAATAATTCTACGATCTAATAAATAAAGAAAATATGGTGTACTCCCATATATTCTAATAACTCATTCTATTGATGTCTTACTGACGTTATCATCTTATACTTTGAGCACATATGACTCTCATAGTTTATAACACAAAACTGGCCTCTATTCGGTACATATGTTCTGAAATTGACCCGACTAAAAATAACGGTCGAATTGACCAGTTCAGATTATAAAACCCTAACTCGAGTCATGAGTTTTACATTTAACTTGGGACATTATATAATTGATGCATAATAAATATTATATTAAGTTTTCATGTCTTTCACGTACATAGATAAAACATCTTTAATTGATAGAACCAAAAATAACAGTTTAATCCACTTATTATATATCATGAGAACTAAAGACATAGATTAAGAGAAGAAGAAAGTGGATGACATGCAAATAGTATTCTTTGTATTTATTAGTTTATTTGGTTTGATTGGTCAATAGTTGCTTTCTGTTTCAACCAAACTATAACGGACCAAAGTAAAATTGAACTAAACTTCCAAAATAAGTTTGATTTCGTTGGTTAGGTTAATTAACCAAACTCTGATTAACCCTAAGCTCACCCACACTTGACTCAAGCTCATTTTGCTCGAATAGTTAACATTTTCGAATAGTGATATGTAGACAAGAAGTTGATTTCTTTTTAAATAATTCTATACTTTCCGTGTATATCCAAATTTCCCCTACCGGAGGAGTTTGGTTGGTGAACATCGGTACAACGAGAAAAATTGTTCCATTTTGGTAATATTGGAAATTTTGGATTGGTTTTTCTGAATTTTAACAAAATATTTTTTTGAATAAAAAATCTGGAAATCTATTTGTAGTGATATCTGCATAGAAATCTCCTCCATCCTCGGTGATTTTGGTTATTTTCATTGATTTGAATCCAATATATAGTACTTGATTAACAATACAAAGCTAATATTGTCAACCCTGATTCAACCATTATATTTTTGACAATCTTTTAAAAAAATGTACATTTGACACATATTGTCATGGAACCGAGAAAAATCAACTAATTCAACCAATTCAAACCAATCTTCATCAACATCTATGCAAGATTAGGGGTAGGTGTGGATAACCAAATGATCATTTTTAAGGTTTGAAACATTTCTGATCAAATTTGACTGACTAATTATGATTGAATAGAAAAAAACTAAATATAAACAATTATTTGTCCCACTAAATGGCTGATTAAGTGAGATAAAAACTATAAATTAATGATATAATGTGTTTTTAAAATCTATGACCTATTATTATTAAAAATCTTTAAATTTAAACCACATCAACTTTAGGTTCTTTCATGGTAATTTAATATTTATTTATTCAAATATATTTTTTAAGAAAAAAGATTTCAATTTTTATGCACCTGAGAGAAAGTAAGAAAAATCAATGAGATAGTGTTTGTACTAAAAGTTGTAATCTTTTATTAGAAAAATTAGCATATATGATAAGAGAAATGATTAAATAACAATATAATAAATAAAGGATGAAAATAAATTTTTATCTTGACCAAACTTTAACTAGGTTCGACTATGACTAACCTTTGATTGAGATAATTTTTTGACCATGGACGATTGAATTTTTAACCGGAGTAATTTGGACACACACAGACATACTTTGATACTAATGTCCGACGGATGGACACCCACCATCCTGTACACAACATTAGCTCATCCACACAAATCTCCGTACCTATATATAATCTAATACATAGAAGATTTTTCCATATGAACTCAGGGTTCACAATGTATGATTTACCAATCTTAGCAGTTGTTTTCTTCTCTTATTACAACACCTTTCTACACATTTCCGACCTCCAAAGGTAGAAAATGAAAAGGATTTCACTTTTACCGTGGAAATGATAGAAACCTGAAGACAATAAACACCAAACATAGTGAAAATCAAACCCATTTCTATGATTTTTTTTTGGATTTTATTTCTATCGCAAGTAACAGATCCTTGAGGGTGAATCATCGAGTGCCAACGGACAAGTAGCCAAAACATAACAAAAATCAACAAGCAACCTAGATGTGTCAATTCACAAACTGAAACACCCAACATGTACAATATTTATCTGGCTAAAACTGCATATTTCATCGTGGTTGTGTTGTCAGTCTCTACATCCCCACTGCCCATAATCCTCACGAGTGATTGGAACCTCCATGAAGTGTGCTAGGGATTAGCACAGATCTTTATGGAAGGCCAGTACCCCCAATAGTAAAAAGCTGGAAAGGGAGATGCAAATAAGCCTCCCATGATGTCCTATCAAACCCTGTTCATTAGCCAATCACATGCTCTTCCGTCACCTTGTAACCAAAACAGCATTTTTCATGTCATTTTTAATCTGTTCCTGCACATCTTGATTGTTTTTCCATCTTTCGTTCACATCTCTGACCAGCTCCAAAGATGGTGTGGTTTGAGTGCATATTTCCACACCATCAACCTAAAGACCCAAAAGTGTCACCAGCGTTTAATGTATATGTATACATGTTGATAAGGATAGGATTCTTTTCTCATGACAAGTAAAAGAGGAAAGGGTGATTTCTTGTCTCCTTTGGTTCTCTCTGATTGTTTGTCATCTTTCATTCACATCACTACACCATCTCCACAGATGGTTGTAATTGAGAGCATATTTCCCTCGTAATCCAATAAAAGACCCAAAAATAACACACGTGTTTAAGGCATATAGATATACGCATAAATATATTTTGCTGATGACAATCTTTTTATTCTGTGAAATGGGTAGGAAAAAAGTGCTATTTGTT
>JAURVB010008997.1:0-20416 GCA_033002965.1 Piper betle
ACACTATGTGGTCCAGGGCATGTGGTTACCAATATTTGCCAGTGACTAACCCTCTAGGTATCACAAGTATATAATCAGCCATCTTGTGGCATTGCACCCCTGTCACCCTTTTGAGCATGAGTGTATTCAATCTTTTGGGGGTACTGCCCTGCGTCGAATTGAGTCGACCCGATTGCGTTCGGCGCATGGTTGTCAGATATGAACTCAAGTTGACCATGACTCCCACATAGTAATTTTAAAGGGTGCGGCCTAGTACCGGGCTGAGTCAATTCCTTCACACCAGTTGCACTCGGTGCATGGTGGTCGAATTTGGGCTTTGGCCGACCAGGGCTGCCAAAAAGGGAAAATACAACATTTCAAGTTATTATACATACTTGAATAGTTCGTAAGTGAACCTGTAACCGTGATCAACGATCCTAATTTGAACAAGAACATAAAATTATACATAAGTATAAATTTATTCGAGTAGAAATGCATGCAACTAAATGACTAATATCTATCCTTATTAAAATTCGACAACATAAACATGCAACATTCAACAATCTTAAATATTACATTATTCATGTGACATAATCATTTGCGTCCTACTTTACATTTTAAATTAATTATCTAAATCATAATTCTTTCTTCACTAACGATAAAATAATTATTAAGTATTTAATTACTATTATGAGTATATTTTCCTTTGAGATGATAATTACTTAACCATGATGTAGACAATTTAATTTACAGTTTTAATTCTTAATCTCTATCATTATTAAGAGCAACTTAATTAATTAAATCGTCAATCAATATTTAAAATGATTTTATTATCTAATAAGTTATTACTAATTATTTTAGATTATTCACCTCAATAAGGTTCGAGCTTTATTTATTTTCATTATGCTATTTTGGTTCAACGCTTGTGATTTTTACACGATTATAGTTTAATAACCTATTTTCTTCATTACTTACCCATTATTAAAATAGTCACTTTATTTACCTAGCATTAAATTTAATATGGTAAAGGTGAAATCTTTATTTCATTAATCCCTTATAACCATCCGATTTAAATTTAATAGTTTATCATTACCATATTTTTATTACTCATGGTGATTTCATACAATTAATTAATTAGTTTTAGCAATTTTAACCCATAACCATTAAAATAATAATTTTTAAAGGATTTATTATGAGTTAATATTATTTTTAACTTGAGTCGGTGTCGAGTCAAGCATATATTACAGATTTGCCATCTTCTTCTTCCCTGACGTTCTTCTCTTCTCCAAACCTCATCTTTGCACCAAAAACCAGACTTGTCCTTCTTCTCCCAGCCTCAAGACCACTTCTTTCTTGCACCTTGCTCCAATTCAGAGGTTCAGCTACCTCAGGCCGTCATCAACCAGGAAGGATCGGCCACCTTTGGACGACGCAAGGAGTAGGGTCGTTCTCCCACGTCTGCATGTTCGCCGCCATGAATTCTGGCGAGAAGGTCATCAGCAGTGGACTGTGCCGGCGGCAGGAACTGCTGTAATGGACCCCTGATGTTGTCGACGAAGAACAACCAGCGTCTACCCTCTGAAGCTTCCATTACAGCGTCTATTTCAGAGGAACGCCACCACCTTCGTCACCCTTGAAATTCCGCCCAGTAACAGGTGCAATTCCGCCACCCATCGAAAACAAGGGACAAGGCGATGCCACCCTTCAACCCAGCAGCCAGAGAGGTCGTCAGGGTTGTGAGCGGCTGCCTTGCAATTTTTCTTACGGTCGCCCATCTTGCCAAAATTTCAGACTCGTCGGCCATGGATGGGATTTCAGTTTCCAGTTTAGTTCTTTTCTTTCTTGTTGATTTGAGACTTTAGTTTCCATGATTATCAAACTTATTATCATTTAATAAAATATGCATGCATGAAAATTAAGAATAGGGAGATAGGAAGAATACCCAAGCAAGGAGAAAGCCGGCTCCGGTAAGGAAGAGGAGAAGAAGATGAGAATGACGGCTAGGGTGAGGAAGACGCCCCTCATAAAAATGAAATGAAAATGATGGCTAGGGTATGGGAAAACACCCCAACACCAGCATTTCATTTAACCGGGTAAAGAATAAAATATAATATTTAACCGGGTAGAGAATATAATATAACAATAATATAATAATAATAATAATTTCTCCAACGTTCGATCCTTCCCAGACCGAGTCGAATATATATATATATTATTATTATATTTCACAGTCTTTACAGCCAGAGATGTTAGCGTAGTAGAGTTTTCACTTGAAAATTTTTACTCACCCCTCTAGATATATCAGTTTTACTCTCAGTTAGCCAGAAGATTGAGATGAGTATACATTGACCAGAGCACATGATGCAGACCGAATGCAAACTCTACAGTCTCATGTAGAGTAACACCCGGTCTGGTTCAGGCGGGTCGTTATAGTAGGCTTGCCTTTGACGTTGTCTTCCTAGATATAGCTTAGATTAGAACCCTGCGATACTGTAGAGTATCTGCTTGACCAACCCAATAGGCCCTTAGGGGTGATCTAGGTTTTTCCGCCGAGTTAGTACTAGGGATAAAAGAGAAGATAATCATGATGGTAATGTTAGAGTAGGCAAAAACAACAATAAGGATTAGGACAGACAAGAAGGATGATGATAATGTCATAGCAGGCACAAGAGGTATAGAATCTATAAAGACTGTGAAAATATATATATATATTCAACTCTGTCAGGGAAGGATCGAACATTGGAGAATTAATATTATTAATTATTTTATATTATCTACCCGAGTTAATTATTATATTTTATTATTTACCCAATTATTTAGTTAAATGAAATACTGAGTGTTGGGGTGTTCTCACATACCCTAGGCGTCATTTTCGTTTTATTTTATGAGGGGGGCGTCATCCCCACCCTCGTCGCCTTCATTCTCATTTTCTTCTCCTCTTCCTTACTGGTGCCGGATTCTTCCTCCTTGCTTGGGTATCCTTCCTATCTCCATATTCTTAATTTCCATGCATTCATATTTCTTTTTAATTGATAACAAGCTTCATAAACATGAGAATTAAAGTCTTAAAACAACAATAAAAAACTAAACTAAACTGGAAACTGGAAATCCCACCATGGCTGACGGGTCTGAGCTTTTGGCAGGATGGTCGACGGTAAACAAAGTTTGCAAGGCATCCCCTCACATCCCCGACGGCCCCTCTAGCTGCTGGGATGAAGGGATGGCTCACCTGGACCCTTGCTGTCCGATGTGGTGGTGGAGTTACATCTGTTTGTGGGCAGAGTTGCAAGGTGGTGACGAAGCGTGATGGTGTTTCCTTTGAAATAGATACTGTAATGGAAGATTCAGAGGGTAGATGCTAGATGTTCTTCGTCGACAACATCAGGGGTCCATTACGACAGTTCCTGCTGCTGGCACAGGCCACTACAGAGCGACCTTCTTGCCAGAATTCATGGCGGCTACGTGTAGACGTGGGAGAACGACCCTACTCCCTGCAACGTCCAAACATGGACTGAACTTCCTATTTTGATGCCAGCCAGAGGTTGTTGAACATCTGATTTGGAGCAAGGTGCAAGAAAGTGGTCATCTTGAGGTTGGAGAAGAAGGACGTCATCTGTTTTTTGGTGCAAAGAAGAAGGTAGGAGAAGAAGAGCGTTGGGAAGAAGAAGATGGCAGTTCTGTAAATTTTGCTTGACTCGATACGGCTCGAGTTAACAAATAATACTAACTCGTAATAAATCTTTAAAAATAATTATTCTAATGGGTTATGGGTTAAAGTTGCTAAACTAATTAATTATTGTACGAAATCACCATAAGTAATAAAAATACGGTAATGATAAACGGTCGATAATTAATCAGCGTACTACAAGCGATTAATTTAAATCGGATGGTTATAAGTAATTAATAAAATAAAGATTTTACCTTTATCATATTAAATTTAATATTAGGTAAATAAAGTGATTATTTTAATAACGGGTTAGTAAGGTAGAAAATGGGTTAATAAATTATAATCGGGTAAAAATCACAAGCGTTGAACCTAAATAACCTAATGAAAATAAATAAAGTTTGAACCTTTATTGAGTTGAATAATTTAAAATAATTAGTAATATCTTTGAATTAGGATAATACAAATTATTTTAAATAATTTAATCAAACAACTTAATTAATTAAATTGCTATGAATAATGATAGCGATTAAAAATTATAACCGAAGGAAAATATACTAATAATAGTAATTAAATATTTGTTTATAAGTTGATAATTATTTTATCATTTGTTAAGTGTGAATTATAATTTAGATAATTAATTTAAAATGTACAGTAGGATTTAAATAATTATGTCACATGAATAATTTAATATTTAATATTGTTGAATTTTAATCATGATATCTATTAGTCATTTAGTTGCATGCATTTCTACTCGAATAAAATTATACTTATGTATAATTTTATTTTCTCGTTCAGATTAGGATCGTTGGTCACAGTTGTAGGTTCACTTACGAACTATCCAGGTCCGTATAATTATTTGAAATGTTGTATTTTCCCTTGTTGGTAGCCCTGGTCGGCCTGAGCCCAGATTCGACCACCATGCACCGAGTGCAACCGGGGTCAAGGAATTGACTCAGTCCGACACGGGGCTGCACCCTTTAAAATTACTATGTGGGAGTCTTGGTCGACTTGAGTATCTGACCACCATGCGCTGGAACGCAACCGGGGTCGACTCAATTCGGCACAAGGCAGCACCCCTGAAAGATTAAACACCTGCCCCCAGGCCGAAAGGGGTGACAGGGCGCAGTGGCGCAAGAAGGCTCATTATGCACTTGTGATACCGAGAGGGTGAGTCAATGGCAAATATCGGTAACTATAGGCCGTGGGCCACGTAGCGTGTGTGCGCATGCATGGGATGGTAGCTGGATGGGGTGGCCACCCCTCCCAGCATATTAAGAGCTCAGCATAGGCTCATAACAACTAAAAGTCTCTTGAAATGATAATAGGGATTATATTGACTTGTTTCATTTAATTATGCGGCTTAGTGGTTTTATCACTAATGCGGAATTGCCTCCACAGGTGAGCAACTTTGGACTGAGGATTAAAAGTGTGTTGGTGAATCTTTTACCAACCCAAGTTTGGTGAATTGATAATAAATTGGACTTCCTTTTTATTCTCTTGTGTTATAAATGTGGCTATGGGAAACGGTCCGAGACTATGGGATTTTGAGTTAGGTTTATTTTTATGTATTGTCACATGCTATTAGAACATGATTTATTTTTATGATTTATACATATTCTAGACTTATTTGTTGTATTATGAATCATGTTCTAGAATGTTATTGTTACATGAATTATCTTTTTAGGTAGCACCCGGTCTGGTTCACGCGGGTTGTTACAGGTGGCATCAGAGCCTGGTTTCCCACTAGCTCACATTTTAAGACTCAAGTACCTTGTTGAAAAGTCCAGTACTTATCTTTTCCCAATGTTTTATGTTATTAATTGACAAATTCATTCTCTAACAAACCAAAGTCATAATTGAAAATGAACATATAAATGAACAATAATGGGAAAAAATTTTTGACGTTTCAGATGGCTGGCACTCGTAGACTGTCGAACCGATCTACTCAGTCAAATTCGAACACTAAGAATGTATTGGCCCAGATCTTGATGGTCATACAGGGACTGGCGCACGCTTCGTAAAATACAAATTCTATGGTTCAAAATATTGTTCAATGGTTACCGGGAGTGGTAGCAGGGAATGGAGCCTCAAACTCAGCAGCGGGTCCCAGAATCACCCCAGACGGTGGTCAGGGGAGTGCCCAGGGGGGGCAGGGTTGGCAGACCCCGGCAAGCGAGGGGAGCGTCCAAACCCAATGCCATCGGTAGTCTAACAAGTGCCGCCAACTGTTGATGATAGTGACCAGTTAAACTGGGGAAAAGTTTAGGAAGAATGGAGCTGAGGGTATTTATTAGAGGGATCAATCCAATAAAGGTAGAGAGTTGGATAGACATTACTGAAAAACATTTAGGGCTCTATCTGTACCCCACCGCCATCAAGTGAGGATTGTAAAGCCTTTTTGGCTAACTCAGTTGAGTCTGAGTCAAAACCCAAAGAGTTGTCCATGAATCCTGTGGAAGCAGAGTTTCCCGATGTATTCCTAGACGAGCTTCAAGGGTTACCTCCCAAGCTGGCAGTGGAGTTCGCCGTTGACCTAGCACTTGGAATAATACCAATTTCCAAAGCACCATACTGCATGGCTCCAGCATAACTCAATGAGTTAAAGAGTCAACTAGAAGAGTTGTTGTAGGTAGGTTTCATCCAACCAAGTCTTCACCCTGGGAGACCCTGTGTTTTTGTGAAGAAGAAAGATGGATCATTTCGGCTGTGTATTGACTATCAACAACTCAATCAAGTGACAGTTAAGAATCGGGACCCCTTACCAAGGATTGATGACTTGTTTGATCAGCTAAAAATAGCTGGAGTATTTTCTAAGATAGACTTGTGGTTTGGTTATCACTAGTTGTGAGTAAAGGAGTCAGACATACAGAAAACAACTTTCCGAACTCAGTATGGACAGTATGAGTTTCTAGTCATGCCTTTTGGTCTAACAAATGAACCAGCAGCCTTTATGTCACTCATGAACACAGTATTTCATGCATACTTGGACAAGTTTATCATCGTGTTTGTAGATGACATTTTGATCTATTCAAATGATGAAGAGGAGCATGTGAAGCACCTGTCCATTACTCTTCAGGTTCTGAGAGAACACCAATTGTTCGCCAAGCTCTCAAAGTGTGACTTCTTGTTGAAGGAGGTAAACTTCCTTGGTCATATTATCTCAAAGGCCAGAGTGGCATTGGATCCATCAAAAGTGAAAGCGGTCACTGATTGGCCACAACCTAAGTCAGTCACTGACATTAGAAGCTTTCTTGGTTTAGAGGGTTACTATAGGAAATTCATTAAAGACTTCTCCTTAGTAGC
Organism: Piper betle; assembly: GCA_033002965.1. NCBI lineage: Eukaryota > Viridiplantae > Streptophyta > Magnoliopsida > Piperales > Piperaceae > Piper > Piper betle. Next base: position 6,950 of record JAURVB010008997.1, read on the forward strand.
ATCACCGATGACCAAACTCACAAGGAAGTGAGTCAAGTACGAATGGAGTAGTAAGTGTGAGGAGAGTTTCTAGTCTCTAAAGAAGAGTCTAACAACTGCACCAATCTTGATGCTGCGAAATGGTAATGAAGGATTCATTATCTTTAGTGATGCATCCCTATTGGGTTTAGGATGTGTCCTTATGCGGGGAGGTAAAGTGGTGGCCTATGCCTATCCTCAGTGATGCGTCTCGGTTGGGTGTAGGATGCGTGCTTATGCAAGAAGGTAAGGTGGTGGCCTATGGCTCTCGTCAGTGATGCGTCTCGGTTGGGTGTAGGATGCGTGCTTATGCAAGAAGGTAAGGTGGTGGCCTATGCCTCTCGTCAATTGAAGAATCATGAGCAAAATTATGCAACTCATGACATGGAAATGGCAGCAGTGGTTTTTGCCTTGAAAATTTGGAGACACTACTTGTATGGAGCCCAGTTCGAAGTCTTCACTGACCACCAGAGTTTGAAGTATATCTTCACCCAGAATGACCTTAACCTTCAACAAAGGCAGTGGAAAGAATATTTGAAGGACTACAACTTCCAAATCTTATACCATCTAGGGAAAGTGAATCTGGTAACAAACGTGTTGAGTCAGAAGGGCAAGGTGGACAAAGGTCAGCAGCTAGCTAGACTTTGGGCTATATCAGCAGAAGTTGTGGGTATCAACCCTGTGGAGCAATTAACAGGGCTACTGGCAAAGTAGGTTATTTCCAATGATTTAGTTGATTGTGTTAACCTAGCACAATGGGCGATGAGGAGCTGAACGAAGTGATGGACAAGTCTCCTGACAATGTAGCTGATTCCAATAGTGTGATCAGATTTAGAAGAAGGTTGTGTGTACCCAAGGATGATGCACTAAGGCGGAATATCTTGGAGGAAGCTCATCGCTCAAAGTTCTCGATACACCCTAGAGTTACTAAAATGTATCAGGATTTAAAGCGAACCTATTGGTGGATTGGGATGAAGAGGGATGTTGTGGATTTTGTCTCCAAGTGTCTGTTCAAATAAATTCAATATCATGCAAGTATACACAATCGAAACAAGTAGTATATTTGTGTGTTTTACTGGCCATGACTTAGAATGTGTATGCATGAGCATAAAAATTGAGGAAAGGTGGCAACTTTCACGATTATAGTGACAAAGCTCCCTTCTCAAATTTTCAATTTCTTACCATGTACGATATGTTGATGCACAACATTCCATATTGTTTGTGGTGATTTTAAAAGTTATTCGTAAAGTTTAAGTATAAGCTAACAACTAAATAATCATGAACATCACCCATAAGTGCCGCCATATGTAACAACCCACCTGAACCAGACTGGTGTTACTTACAAAAATAGGTAATGTAAATGTAACATTCCAGAACATGAATTGAAATACCGCAAATAAGTCTCGCAATATATAATATAAATTATAACAATAAATCATATTCTCTAAAATATAAAATAACCATCCCATAGTCTTAGACCGTTTCCCATAACCACATTTATGAAACAAGTCACTATAATCCCTATAATCATTTCACCCATTTTTTATTATCCTCTCAAAAGTCTTCTAGTAATTATCTCTCAGGTCATTCTAAGATTAGTAATTTGTCTCTCAGGTCATTCTGAGATTTGTAAAAGTCATCTCCCAGCTCATTTTGAGATTAGAAATTGTCTCCCAGCTCATTGTGAGATTATGTTGTCTCCAAGGTCATTTTGAGATTAGTCATTGTCTCCCAATTCATTCTGAGATTAGAAATTGTCTCCTAGCTCATTCTGAGATTAGGTTGTCTCCAAGGTCATTCTGAGATTAGAAATTGTCTCCCAGTTCATTCTGAGATTAGAAATTGTCTCCCAGTTCATTCTGAGATTAGAAATTGTCTCCTAGCTCATTCTGAGATTAGGTGGTCTCCCAGGTCATTTTGAGATTAGTCATTGTCTCCCAGTTCATTCTGAGACTAGAAATTGTCTCCTAGCTGATTCTAAGATTAGCTAGTCTCCAGGTTATGCGAAGATTAGTCATTGTCTCCCAGTTCATTCTGAGATTAGAAATTTTATCCCAGCTCATTCTTAGATTCGGTGGTCTCCCAGGTCATTCTGAGATTAGAAATTGTCTCCCACCTCATTATGAGATTAGGTGGTCTCCCAGGTCATTTTGAGAATCTCCAGTTCATTCTGAGATTAGAAATTGTCTCCAGCTCATTTTGAGATTAGTGCGACAAAGGCTACCAGTTTGGGGAAAATACAACATTTCAAATAATTATACCAGTTTGGGAAAATACAACATTTCAAAAATTATACCAATTTGGGAAAATACAACATTTCAAATGATTATACGCATCTAGATATTTCTAACTAGCAGTTGCGACCAATGATCCTAATTTGAACGAGAACATAAAATTATACATAAGTATAATTTTATTCGAGTAGGAATGCAAGCAACTAAATGACTAATATATATATCACTATTAAAATTCAACAATATTAAATATTAAATTATTCATGTGATTTAATCATTTAAGTCCTACTTTACATTTTAAATTAATTATCTAAATCATAATTAGTACCTAATAATTGATAAAATAATTATTACAAATAAACAAGTATTTAATTTTTCTTCGGAATGATAATTACTTAACCCCGATCTTGATGATTTAGTTTACGGCTATAATTTTTAATCGCTACTATTATTTATAGCAATTTAGTTAATTAAGTTGTTAGATTAAATTAATTAAATTAATTTGCATTATTCTAATTCAAAAATATTACTAATACAATTATTTTAAATTATTCATCTCAATAAAGTTTCGAACTTTATTTATTTCCATTATGTTATTTAGGTTCGACGCTTGTGATTGTTACCCGACTATAGTTTAATTAACCATTTTCTACATTACCAATTTGTTATTAAAATAATGACTTTATTTACCAAATATAAAATTTCATATAGTAAAGGTGAAATCTTTATTTTATTAATCACTTATGACCATCCTACTTAACTTAATAATTTATAGTACACGAATTACTTATCACCAATTAATTACTACAGTGATTATATTACTCATGGATTACCCAATTTTTTATTGATGCCAATAACTATGTGCATTACATATATAACTTTGTAATTATTATTCATCCAAATCTAATTTACTTGAATTACACCACTACGACCAGCAATAACAGGTACTATGATGTTCCCCAAACAAAAGAAACCAGCAACCCTAGACACGACAATATAGAAAGGACGATCAACCACAAACCAGCAGTGCAACTCCGGCTCAACAAAACAACCCTAGACACGCCTCTATCAACACGAGGGGCAGCAACCAGAACATATCAACACACGCTCAACAAAACAACCCAACGGCAAGGAAAACTAGGGAAGACGGGAAGGAGATGGTGGCGATAAGGGCAACATGCAACCTTCTTCCAAAAAAACGTGGGGAAAACAAGAAGATGTGAAGAACGTCATCAACCCTACATCCTTACCATCAAAACCATGCATGCAAGAGTCCTAATGTAAAAGAAATAAGAAGAGGGATGAGATACTCACGCAACAATGAGGAGGGTGCCTAGGACGGAGAGGTGACAAGGAGTAGACGGCTAGGGAAAGGATTTCCCACAATCTTCACAACTCAATATATTTAGAACTCAACGAGTCCCTCAATTAAATTCTTACACCCTACCCTACCGCCCATTCATGAATAGGTATCACTTGGCTAAAGTTCCTTCTCCCTTTTCCACCCATTCATCAGGTCGTCACCCATCCTCCCTTTTTCCTCCCACTCACCAAGTCATCACCCACCCAAGACCGGGGGTTTTTCCTTAGGTCGAACCATGATTGGTCGACTAATGATCATAATAATTGTGATGACCAATCATATCGATTCACCTGTATGAGTTACACAAAATAGTATTTTACACCAGTTTCAAGCCGTACAAAAATCATAATTCAAATAAATTTTTTTTTCTTTTTCACGATCTTTACAATCTCCCCAACTTGAAAATATTTCGTCCCCAAAATATCATAACAGGCAACAAAACAATTATGATTAACTTTATTTATTTCTTCGGGATCAGCTCATGCTACTACAAAGCTCCTATGCCACAAACAGGCTAGGGTATTTCCTTGCCATTTCTTGTTCAGTCACCCATGTAGCTTCCATTGCTGATTTTTCCACAATACTTTTACCAAAGGAATTTCCTTATTTCTAAGTGTCTTTATTTCTCTTGCCAGGATGCAGATCGGCTTTTCCTCGTTGGTTAAATTTGATTGTAGCTCTCAGGCTTCAAAATTGGTGATATGATCTTCATCTCGTACATATTTCTTTAGCATTGACACATGGAAAACATTGGGTACTCCCACTAGGCTTGGTGGTAAGGCTAGCCTATATGCACAATTTCCAACTCGATCCAGGATTTGAAACAGCCCTATGAATCTCTGCTTCAACTTCCCTGATATTTTAAATCTGATCACCCCCTTCGTAGGAGATGTCTCTTGGGTACACAAACTCCCGAACTTGGAACTCTAGGTCCTTCCTTCAAGTATCAACATAACTCTTTTGTCGATCCGAAGCTGCCTTATGTCTTTGCTGAATGAGTTCACCTTTTCAGTTGCTTCCCTCACCATCTGTAGCCCAACTATAACTGCCTCGGTAGACTCCAACCAACACAATGGAGATCTACAGGGCCTACCATATAAGGCTTCAAATGGTGCCATCCCTCTACTGGCTTGGTAAGAGTTATTATAGGTGAATTCAGATAAGGCTAAGTGTTTCTCCCAGTCACCTCCCAGTCAAGAATGCAAGCTCTTAACAAATCTTCCAAAGTTTGAATAGTCCTCTCACTCTGACCATCAGTTTGGGGATGATATGCTATACTCAACTTAATTTGAGTTCCCATGGCTTTTTGGAAAGCTTCCCAGAAATGTGAGGTGAATAGGGGATCGCGGTCGGAAACTATCTCCTTTGGAATCCCATGCAATTTGACAATATTGTCAACATATAATCCTACCAAGTATTCCGCCGACCTCATTGATTTCGTTGCGGTGAAGTGAGCTACCTTAGTTAGGCGGTCCACAACTACCCATATAGAGTCATGATTCTTCTGAGTCCTTGGGAGCTTTGCAATAAAATCGCATGTGACACACTCCCATTTCCAAGTTGGTATTTCTAAAGGTTGTAATAGTCCTCCAGGTAGTTGATGTTGGGCTTTGATCTGTTGGCAAGTCTGACACATGGAGACAAAATCCACCACATCCCTCTTCATCCCAATCCACCAGGAGGTTTGCTTTAAATCCTGATATATTTTAGTAAGTCCAGGGTGTATCGAGAACTTTCAGAGATGAGCCTCCTCCAAGATAAATTATTCATGTGACATAATTATTTAAATCCTACTGTACATTTTAAATTAATTATCTAAATTCTAATTCACACTTAACAAATAATAAAATAATTATTAACTTATAAATAAATATTTAATTACTATTATTAGTATATTTTCCTTTGAGACGTTAATTACTTAACCCGATCTTGATGATTTAGTTTACGGTTATAATTTATAATTGCAATCATTATTCATAGCAATTTAATTACTTAAGTTGTTTAATTAAATTATTTAAAATAATTCTGTATTATTCTAAAACAAAGATATTACAAATACAATTATTTTAAATTATTCAACTCAATAAAGTTTCGAACTTTATTTATTTTAATTATGCTACTTAGGTTCAATGGTTGTGATTTTTACACGATTATAGTTTAATAACCCATTTCTACCTTACTGACTCGTTATTAAAATAATCACTTTGTTTACCTAATATTAAATTTAATATGGTAAAGGTAAAATCTTTATTTTATTAATTACTTATAATCATCCGATTTAATTTAATCGCTTATAGTATGCCGATTAATTATCGATTGTTTATCATTACCGTATTTTTTTATTACTCGTGGCGTGTTCACATAATAATTAATTAGTTTAGTAACTTTACCCATGACCCATTGGAATAATTATTTTTAAAGATTTATTACAAGTTAGTATTATTTTTTAACTTGAGTCGATATCGAGTCAACCAATATTTACAAAACTGTCATCTTCTTCTTCCCCAACGTCCTTCTTTTCTCCTACCTTCTTCTTTGCACCAAAAGCCAGATTTGATGTCTTCTTCTTCAACCCTATGCAATCTTCCCTAGCAACCCATTTGAACAATTATATAAACATCCTAACAAGGCATCAACAACGAATTAAAACAGCTAAAGATGAAACACAAAGTCCAAGGCAACCGTCCTGCACCAAACGAAGCCTGTTCTTCTTCTCCCAGCCTCAAGACGACCACTTTCTTGCACCTTGCAACAAATTCAGACTTTGAGCAACCTTAGGCAGTCATCAACCAGTAAGAATTGGCCGCCTTTGGATGTTGCAAATAATAGAGGCGTTCTCCCCATGTCTGCACGTCGCCGCCATGAATTCTAGTGAGAAGGTCACTTGTAATGGCCTGTGCCGGCGGTAGGAAATGTTGTCAACAAAGAACAACCGGCGTCTACCCTCTGAAGCTTCCATTACAGAATCAATTTCATAGGATCGCCATCACCTTCGTCCCCCTTGCAATTCTACCACCCATCGGAAGGCAGGGACAAGGCAACGTCACCCAGAAACCAGAGAGGCCGTCAGGAGTGTGCAAGTTGCCTTGAAATCCCTTGCCTGTGATTGCCCACCTTGCCAAAATTCAGACTCGTCAGCCATGGCGAATTTCAGTTTCCAATTTAGATTTAGTAGTTTATTGTTGATTTCAGACTTTAATTCTCATGTTTAACAAGCTTATTATCAATTAAAAAGAAATATGAATGCATGAAAATTAAGAATTGGGAGATAGGAAGGATACCCAAGCAAGGAAGACTAAGGAAGAGGAGAACTAGGCGGCTAAGGTGAGGAAGACACCCCCTTACACCAAAAATGACATCCTCTTTTACAAATATAAAAATGAAAATGACGGCTAGGGTATGTAAAAATACCCCTACACCTGTATTTCATTTAACCTAGTAACCGGATAGAGAATAAAATATAACCGGGTAATTGGGTAGATGAGAAAATATAATAATAATAATAATAATAATAATAATAATAATAATAATAATAATAATCCAACGTTAGATCCTTCCCAGACCGAGTCGAATATTTTATTTTATTTTATTTTATTTTCACAGTGCTTACAATAATGAGTTAAGATTTGCCTTACAATCGCGTACGGTGTTGTGTATCTCCCGACCAGAACAACAAACAAGTCAAAAAACTAGTCGTATGATGAGTAGTCAATGACTAATCTAATTAATTTCTCCCAAAATCTAATTAAACCTCATGATCTATGATATAGGCGATCAATATATTCTTAGCATTTAGAACATGATAATTCAAACAATCTGATTGAATAAAAGAGTAAGAGGTTAAAATGAATTCAATTAAATCATGTTAAGTTCCATTCTTCTCTACAACGAATAAAATATTACTCCATAATAAAAATAAAAAAACAATATAAAGAAAAAACTACTTTTTATTATGAAAAGAAAAGAATTCAAAAACTAAAACTAATTCTTTCACTACACTCCGAAGCCAAGAGATGAGATATGCTCAACAACAAATGACCACCGCTTTGTATAGAAGATGAGATGGTCACAAGATACATGAATTGAAGGAGGTTTCTTATCAATCAATGTATTCAAATTGATTATGATGTCCATTCAAATTTCCAACTCCTCGACATACTCAAATGCAGCTAAAGCAATGTACATCCATCTTCATCAAGCTTTGTGAACTCCTTATAGTAACCATTGGGTGACCATGACTTTTCAAATCCAAAGCTTAATTTGTCTTTTTCTCTATTAAAATTTTAAAATTAAGCATATCTCATAAAATATTAATTAACTAGAATAAAACGAGAAATATCACCTAATTAATAATATTTATAACCAGGAAGTACAAAATTATATTAAAAACATGGGTAAAAATTGTATACTTTAAACACTTAACACACCCCCAAAGTTAAACTTTTGCGCATCCCGAGTAAAATATCGTAACAAAGAAAATTTTACTACACAAAATACTTAGTCCCCATTATGTTCTCATATGGTTCTTAATCAAACTATCCAGAGGCAACAAGATGTCAATCAAATCAGAAATTCCCTTTCATCAATCACATCCAAAAGAAAGCTTTGTGTGTGTGTGATAGTCCATTGGCCTATCATTCTCATGTGTAACCAAGAGAATACAATCAAGCACATGCTCAAATATGTTTACGTTTCACTCCCATCTCCACTAATGTAGGTAATGCCAATTTAATGGAATAAATAGGTCTTTATAGGTTGTAACGGGGCCAGAGGATAGGCACCAAAAATAAGATGAACAAGATAGAAAAATCAGAGGCTAATATATGCCCTAAAATTAAAAATCCTTTTTAATCCTGACATACATGTACAACAAATCCCCAAGCAATATGACACAAACTTCCTTAAATGTAGTATCGACTTGGCCCAATATAAAAACTAACTTTCCTTTGATTTTCCATTGACTACTTGCTGTTTTTTCTTTTTTCCTTTTATTTCAAACCAATGGACGACTATTATTTCATCTTGTGTTTACTGGTGGAGGACCAAATGTAATGCCTTCCCCCTATACTATTCAAAGTTTCATCCTTATTAGAATTTAGAATGAATTCAAAACACTAGGGTGCTAAGACTCAAGCAGCAAGGTATATTTTCAATAAAAAGGCCAAGGCTAAAATAACGGTAATCAAACAAATATGTATACCATGAAATTGTGTACGAAGGATAATTCATATTAGGTTAGCTTGAAGAAAAGCCGAGACTCATCAAAAAGAAATGCCTATATCATTTTCTATCAACAAGGCAAGCCAAATATTTCGCGTCGAAAGTCGCTAGGGCAAATTCTTAAAGTCATGATCATCATGTACAATCTTTATTACAAAACATTCATTGAAATCATGTAAACCAAAGGATTGTGAAAATAATATAAGGTAGAGAACCAACTCCCGACTGCAATCTTTTTGTAAAGACTGTGAAATAAAAATATAAAATAAAATAAAATATTCTACTTGGTCTGGGAAGGCTCGAACGTTGGATTATTATTATTATTATTATTATTATTATTATTATTATTATTATTATTATATGATTATTATATTTTCTCCTCTACTCGGTTACCCAATTATATTTTATTCTCTACCCGGTTACCCAGTTAAATGAAATACGGGTGTAGGGGTGTTTTCACCTACCCTAGCCGTCATTTTCATTTTTTATATTTGTGAAACAAGACATCTTTTTTGGTGTAAGGGGTGTGTCTTCCTCACCTTAGCTGCCTAGTTCTCCTCTTCCATACTAGTACTTCTTCCTTGCTTGGGTATCCTTGCTATCTCCCTCTTCTTAATTTTCTTGCATGCATATTCTTTTTAATTGATAATAATCTTGATAAACATGAGAATTAAAGTCTGAATCAACAATAAACAACAATAACTAAACTGAAAACTATAATCTCGTCCATGGCTGAGTAGTCTGAAATTTTGGCAAGATGGGCAACCATAAAATGTTTACAAGGCATTCCCTCACAACCCCGACATCCTCTCTTGCTGCTAGGTTGAAGGGAGGGCTCGCTATGTCCCTAGTTTCCAAGTGGTGGCAGAGTTATAGCTGGTTATGGGTGGAGTTGCAAGGGGTGACGATGATGGCAGTTCCTCTAAAATAGATGTAGTAAGGGAAGATTAAGAGGGGTAGACTCCGTTTTGCTTCGTCGACAGCATCATGGGTTCCATCACAGTAGTTCAGGCTGCCGGAACAGTCCACAAAGGACGACCTTCTCGCCAGAATTCATGGCGGCGAAGTGCAGAAGAGGAGAGAACGACCATACTCCATGCACCGTCCAAAGGTGGCTGATCCTTACTGTTTTGAGGCCAGCCTGACGTCGTGGAACATCTGAATTGGACAAGGTGCAAGAAATAAGGGGTCTTGAGGCTGGGAGAAGAAGAACAGGTCTGGTTTTGGGTGCAGGACGGTGTTCACCTTGAATCGCTGCTGTAAAGCACAAATTTTATGCTTCATCGCTTGCTGTTTTATTTTATTGTTGATGTTTGGTTGGGATGTTTATATGTTTATTTAATTGGGTTGCTGGGAAGGTTGCAGAAGGTTGAAAGAAGACGTCAGGGTCTAGTTTTGTGACAAAGAAGAGACGAAGAAGAAGATGGCAGTTTTGTAAATATGGGTTGACTCGACACCGACTCGTGTTAAAAAATAATACTAACTCGTAATAAATCTTTAAAAATAATTATTATAATGGGTTTTGGGTAAAGTTACTAAACTAATTAATTATTAGACGAAATCGCCACGGGTAATAAAAATACGGTAATGGTCGATAATTAATCGGTGTAGTATAAGCGATTAAATTAAATCATATGGTTATAAGTGAATAATAAAATAATGATATTACCTTGATCATATTAAATTTAATATTAGGTAAATAAAGTGATTATTTTAATAAGGAATTAGTGATGTAGAAAATGGGTTATTAAACTATAATCAAGTAAAAATCACAAGTGTCAAGCCTAAATAACATAATGAAAATAAATAAAGTTCAAAACTTTATTGAGTTGAGTAATTTAAAATAATTGAATTAGAATAAAATAAATTATTTTAAATAATTTAATCCAACAATTTAATTAATTAAATTGCTATGAATAATGATAGCAAGTAAAAATTAGAACCGCAAAATTAAATCATCAAAATCGCGCTTAAGTAATTAACATCTCAAAGGGAAAGATACTAACAATAGTAATTAAATAATTGTCCATCAGTTAATAATTATTTTATCAATTGTTAAGTATTAATTATGATTTAGATAATTAATTTAAAATGTAAAGTAGGACTTAAATGATTATGTCACATGAATAATTAATTATCTCACTGGATTTGTTGAGAATTTAATATTTAATATTTTTGAGTTGTTACATGTTATGTTGTCATATATATATCTATATATATATATATATATATATATATATATATAAAAGACATTTAGTTGCATGCATTTCTACTCAAGTAAAATTATACTTATGTATAATTTTATGTTCTCGTCTAGATTAGGATCGTTAGTCATAGTTGCGGGTTCATTTACGAACTATACAAGTCCGTACAATTATTTGAAATGTTATATTTTCCTTTGTTGGTAGCCCTGGTCGGCCTGAGGCAAATTCGACCACTATGTGCTGGAATGCAATCGGGGTCAAGGAATTGACTCAATCCGACACGAGCCTGCACCTTCAAAATTACTATGTGGGAGTGTTGGTCAACTTGAGTATTTGACTACCATGCGCTGGAACGCAACCATGGTTGACTCAATTCGGCACAAGGTAGCACCCTCTGAAAGATTAAACACTTGCCCCCATGCCGAAACAGGTGACAGGGCACAGTGGCGCAAGAAGGCTCATTAAGCACTTGTCATACCGAGAGGGTGAGTCAATGGCAAATATCAGTAACTACAAGCTATAGGCCACGTAGCGTATGTGCGCATGCATTGGATGGTAGTGGATGGGGAGGCCACCCTTCCCAGCATATAACAAGCTCAGCATAGGCTCATAATCACTAAAAGACTTGTGAAATAATAATTGGGATTATATTAACTTGTTTCATTTAATTTTGCGGCTTAGTGGTCTTATCACTAACGTACATTGCCTCTGTAGGTGAGCAGCTTTGGACAGAAGAATAGAAGTGTGGTTGGTGCTTCTTTTACTAACCTTGGAATGGTGAATTGATAATAATTGGACTTCCTTTTATTTTCTTGTGTTATAACTGTGGCTATGGGAAATAGGTCCGAGATTGTGGGACGGTTATTTTATATATTATCATATGCTATCGAGGAAGATGATTTCTTTTATGAGTTATAAACTACTAGACTTATTTGTTGTATTATGAATCATGTTCTAGATATTTTAGATGTAACACCCGGTCGAGTTCGAGGGTGGATTACACTTTTACTCAATTCATCCCTACATGCTCGATTAATCAAGCTTTCCCAAGAAAAGTTAGAACTGATTCACGTGTGTCTATCATTGAACCAAGAGACTAAAATACCATGTGGCGTAATAAAGTTTTTGCACTAGACCTCGCTGTGTGTGTGTGTGTAGATGTAAATCTAACATATGAGTCGAGCGTGAACAATGTGCACAAAATTGAAGGCATTACCCCCAAACTTAAAGTAAGCATTGGTGTCGATGTTGAACAAAATAAAAATGAAAGTAAAGTAAAGAAAGTGAAAGAGAACTCGCTTCAACTGATGGGTCGGTGGATGATTATCGTGAATAGCTGAGTTTGCGCTTGACCCATTCGTGGGTTTGCCTCCCAAGGAGTGCTTGGTTTAACGTCTACTGACCCGGTACGCCAGTTTCTCATTCTTTATTTAATGTGATGAAGGATTTCCAAAGATGCTCCCCTTCGTAGGAGTGTTTCATTCTACATCCATTGACTTTAAATGATCAATCCCCCGGTCCTAGTTTCAGTGCGCAGCGTGTGGAAAAACTATTTGCCAGGTTAAGGACGAGACCGTCTTCGATTTCAATTTTCCTTTGAAGAATTTTCGTCCGTGAATCATGTAACAATACCTTTCGTTTAGGAGAAAATGGTTTAGAAAGCAATTCTTTGATCATGCCATGCTTTTGATTTTTGCTTATTGATTTTGGCTTTTTTGTAAGAAGCTCTCCTAATTTGTTCTAATTCAATAAGTTGTTCGCTAGTCTCATTTTCCGCATGCTTCCAGGATTAGAGTTTAATTCCTTAATGGCCCAATATTGCTTTGTGTTCTGGTTCAGGGAAATGACAAGCCTTTCCAGACTTACTGATCGATGCGGTGACGGGCCGATTGGTGTCTTGAAGAGGCGCTCTGTAAGCCCATGGGGCGTCATCTAGCCGAATAGACCAGTCTTTTTATTACCATTTAATACTTTCTCTAAAATTTTAAGAATCTCCCGATTGGATACTTTAGCCTAACCGTTAATTTGTTGGATGGTAAGCAGTATCAACCTTATGTTCCTCCATACTTAGCTAATAAAGACTTCAGGTTGCCCCTGTGCAAAAGTTCGATCGTCCATCACTAATGATTACCCGAGGTGTACCAAATTTGGTAAAGATATTCTTCTTTAAAAAGCTTAACCACCACCTTGGCGTCATTCAAAGGTAAAGCCACCACTTCAACCCATTTAGAAACATAATCTACAGCTAAAAGAATATAAATGTTAGAGTTTGATGGAGGAAAAGGACAAATAAAATTTATACCCCATACATCAAATAATTCCACTTCAAGAAGAGTTGAGAGGCATTTTGTTTTTCACATGCATAATTTCCAACCCTTTGGCAGGTGATCCCATCTCTCAATAAAATGTCTTGCATCCTTGAATAGTG
>JAURVB010009000.1:0-13823 GCA_033002965.1 Piper betle
ATACTAGGACTAATGGTGACCCGATTTATCGATTGACTAACTACTCTGAATTAGATGGAATAAAAATAGTGAAAATTTTATCTACCGTTTAGTGTGAAAAACTAGAATAATTTAATTGAACCAACTTTAAATATAAAATGGTAATTATAGATGGCTCTACCGTACCATTTTAACAATCTAACATATTGTTATTTAGTTGCTTTAAATATAACTATTAAACTCATCTTTATATCAACTTCAATTTTAAAATATTTAATTATTAAAATTTTCCTATGATGAGATTATCAATTTAAATTTTTTATTTACTTATTTTCTAGTTTGTAATACAAGGTTTACCATAATTTAGACGGTTAAAATATTTTACATTTTATGATTGAAAAAATTAGTTTGTAATATTTTACAGTAGTTAATTGTTTAACTGACATCAAAATGGTTAAAACTCAATTATGTCATAATTTTTTGAAATTGATTAATGGATCACTTATGATAAAAATTTTAAAAACAGTAAATGATTATGATAAATTGCTATTAAACGAGTCATAACCAAACCGTTTACGGCCATAATTAAATTCTGTGCTGTCATTTATCCCTCATTTAATTAAGATCAATCTTCTTAGTGTTTAATATTTTGATATTTAACGATGAGAGAGAGCGGAATGTTTTTGTATTATAAATAAAGGGTACATATCATGAAATATTAGAAAAATTAGAAGTGTTGTGGGGGCAATAGTCCCCTCTCCACTCTTCCTTCCAGCCAACTCACACCTAATATTTTATCTATTCAACTACTCTAATTGTTAAAAATTCCAGCCCTTAGCAAATTCTAAGCCCCAATATGTAAACCCAAGATAAAGTTAGAATGAGCTTTATCAATCCCAATGCATATATTTTTATGGTAGACTTGCAAAGCTTATTGAAAATTTTTTTAGATAATAAACAACTAAAATTATAAACCATGCAGAAAACATGAGATATGAGGTGATTGAAAGTGTTTTCAAGGCCAGGATTGCCAAGATTATTGAATTTTTTTGAGATTTAGGGTAAAGATTAGAAGAATGTAGAAAACATTGAGATATGAGGTGATTCCAAGGAGAGGAGGTCATAAGGTGATGGACTGGAAAAAGGTGAGGAGGAGACGATGGTAAGCACAATAATAATGAAAGCATAAAATATTAATATATTTGTTTAAATGTTTATTAACAGGAAACGGAAGATAATATTATGAGATAGTTTAGATGATTTATATTTTTTTACTTTTATTTGTAATAATGAGAGGGAAAATATTTATATATTCGTTTGGATATTTATTAACAGGAAATGGAAGATAATATCATATAAGATAACTAGAAGATGCACGGTAATCTTAATTATATTAGGGAAATAAATATTTTTAAGAATAAAAAAATAAAAAATAATTGTGTAAGATAAAAAATGCCACCTCGATTATTCCCTGACTCTCCACATCAGCACCTTCTCCATACCGTCGTTTCCTTCACCGACCCACCTATGAACAGCAAGCACCAGGCTCCAAAGACCTTTGCCCTTAAGCTTCCTGGTTGGGCTAGATATGAAGATCAGCCACAGTCTCCTCAATTCAGGGTCGTCTCGTCGTGCCGAGAGTGTTGAAGCAGCCTCAACCGGAGCTTCATCCCATCGTCTATTTTGTTATAGACTGCAAATCTCTGAACATTCAGATCTAGGGGTGGGCATAGGATGCCCGAATGAACTAGCCTGACCTGATCGAATTTAATTGACTGTATATAATTAAATAAAAATAAATCAAATATAGTATTATTTTGTTCTACCGATGATCGAGCACGATTGATAAAAGTTATAAATTAATGATATAATTTAAAATACAGTAATCTTAATTTTTAATTTTTTTATTATAATATAATTTTTTTTATTTAAATTTTTTTAAAAAAATAATTTTAATTTGTATACTAATTGACACGAGAAAAACTAGAATAAATAAAAAAGATAACGATTATATAAATAGGATACTAATTATTTGTAAGAAAATTTAATATTGATGATAAAAAATAATAAAATAAAATAATAAATATGAGATGAAAATATATTTTTTTTGATTTGGACCTAAATTTATATTAACTTATAGTATAAGGCACTTTCATTATAATTTTATTTTATTTGTTTTATAATATATATTTATTTATTATTATAATGCATAATATATTTATTTTTAACAATTTTAACAAATTATTATTTTTTATTATTAAATATTGATCAATTTATTTATTTCATAAATCTACTTACTAAAAAAAATAATAACAAGTTTGATTTTAGATGATTTGGATAAAGTGCTTAAAACTGTAATAATGGAAGGGTAAATTTATACTTTATTTACTTTATAAATAGAAAATAAAGAATAATATCTTTAAATAGTTAGAAGATGTGTTAAATCTTAATTATACTAATACTTTTATAAATAAGAAATAAAGGTAACATTGTAAAATATTTAAGTGACACATGTCAACATTATATTAAAAGTCTTCAATTTCATATGTTAGTATAGATTAATCAACAATTTATGTTAGATAATTTATAATGTCAAAATTTAATCTTATTAAATAATGAGATAAACAATAATCACACAATATTTTAATCTAAATTCTAATTTTATAAATATAGTCACCAAATGCTAATAATTAAGGGTGCTAAATGAGTTAGTGAGTTAAGTTGAACATGTACTTGATCTCAACTCGTAAAACTTGAAGATCACTTGAACTTAGCTCAAGATCGAGTGAGTTTTGAGTATAAATGCCCAAGATCAACTAGAATAATTTTAATATTGCGTGAATTCAAGCTCGAATATGTCAAATTTTTAAGATCTCAAAATTACATATACTCAAATTCAAAACTAACTCTTAAATTGAGTCATTATATGTAACACCCTATTTCGGTTCACCCGTGAACCAAAATATTACTAGTTTATTTGTTTAAATCAACTTGGTTCTATCCTTGGCATTTCAAGATGATGGTGCAATTATACAATACATGGATGTGATGTTTAGGTTCTAACGTTATTCTAGATGCATATTATGACATACAATCAAATAAACCAAATAAACAAAAAGTTTAAAGAAAATAACTATTTTTAAAATAAAACGGACGTAATCTCCTCTAAAAGTGCAATAAAGACCACCCTGTCAATAGCAAACAATATATATTTATATCAATAAAAAAAGAAAACACAGTAAAAAACACAACTTATCCGTCTCATTCCAATCATCATTACTTTTTTTATCCTCTAAGCCGAATTTAGACTCCATTTCTCAACATGTTCAATCTTATTCACGATTTCATTCACAAGCAAAACATCGTATTCATTCACAGAAAATCACATTCAGTGTTTGCATCATTTAAAATAATTCACATTCTTCATCATCAGTCAAAAGGTACATGTATGTGCAATTTTAGTGTTGCTCATCCGCAATCCCAATAGTGTTCATCCCTCATAGTTCTCACCTACATAAATAATAAAAATTCGTCGTTAATGAGAGTTACCAGTCCAAAAATAAATAATAATAAACTAGCATAGGACAGCTTACCCTCATGTTGAATGAAAACCTCATTATTCTTCCTCTTAAAATCTTTCATAATGGCAATAACTAGGAACCGACAACCTCGCACAACATCTCCTTTTATATCTCATTTCATTCATTTGCCACTTTAAACTATCCCTTGCGCGAAAAAATTAATCTCTATCTTTGCAGCCATCTACATTCTCTGTATCTTCTGGCCTTGAGTACAAAGGCAAAGTGGCAAAGTTCTCTCAGGCATATGCCTTCAGCACTCTTTGAAATCACAAATCTACACATGCGCTACATAGAAATACCCATAAACCTTCACACTTCCCCGGATTTTAGGAACTCAAAGGTGGAGTTATCAGGGTCCCTCGAAAATGGGATGAACGCTCACCAATTTTAAAACCCCTTTGACGAACACACGTCATATCTCAAGACGCAGTCGTCGGTTTTCTCTCGTCTCACATCTCACTAAAAATAGGAAAAACTACATGTACATAAGCCTAGGTAGGGATTATAATATAATAGGCCCGAAGGCGTCATGATCTGGATCTGAGTTTTTGAAAACAAACTCGAGAGATCTCATCCTCGAGGGTTAATAATCTGGTAGAAAAAGCTCCAATCATGTCCACGCGTTTAGGTGGCGAACTCGCACTACATACCTACACATCAGACTAAAAGCTAACACCCACTTATGATGCATTCACACATCCTATAATACACACACAGGCACACTCACATCAATTATACATCAATCCATATAAGATTTTCTATGCTACATTGCATTAGATTACGATACTTGCTTAATTTACTTAATTAGTTCCTTAATATTATTTTAATACAATTCAAATTTTTATTACAATAAAATAGTTAACACGTTACTCCATTAATCCTAACCTGTTGTACTAATAATTATCACTGTTAAGAAATTAAATCGGAGTTCATTATACCTCGTGTCATTCGGCAATCAGTGACGGTTAAGGTTTATTGCACGACTCGAGACTCGAATTTAGCACCCAGTGGCATCCGAAATTCAATCGGGTTCAATTGGATGAATTTGGTTGAAGATCATGCAAATTTCATTGAATCCAATTTTGTGACAATTTTCGGCGGTTTTCTGGCAATTTTTTGGTGACTATTTTGGCGATGCAATTGGGGCTATTGGTTGGCACCAGCTCGGCGAGTTCAACCCAATAGTGATGGTGGCAAAGACGACGATGGCAGCAACGAGTAGGCTGGGGTTGGTCATTTTGTCCGATTGACCCTTAGCCAGCTTCGACAGTGGCACAGGGTATGGGGGAAAGGCGTCTAGGTCGAGGGGCAGGGTGTTGGCGACACAGTCGCGACAGGGCGTTGTGAATGGCGGTAAATCAACTTCGGGAGTGTGGTGTGATAGCTTGGCGTCAAGGCATCGTGGAGGTTAGGCTGCGGTCGAGGATGCTCGAGGCGGCATGGCAATGACACAGTGGCGGTCAGCAGCGTTGATCGGTAGTGGTGCGACAACAGAAGGTAGATTGACGGTGGCATCAGGGCGGTGAAGGGGTGGCGATTGGGGTTTAGGGGAGGAAATTATTGGGACTTATAAATAAAACTTAACTAACCTTCGACTTGAATATAAAATAATAACTAACTCGTAATAAATCCTTAAAAATCATAAAAAATAGGGGGAAATCCCATAAAATATAATACACATCATAATATCACAATGACATATTTTAAACTTTAACTTGAGTCTAAAATAATAACTAGCTCGTAATAAATCCTAAAAAATCTAGAAAAATAAGGGGAAATCTCATAAAATATATTACACACCATAATATCACAATGACATATTCTATAACTAATAACCTACTCAAACTACTCTATAACGTGTTCTAATGCATTATTTAACCTAAAAATAATTCTACGATAAAATACATAAAAAATAACTGCATACTATCATATACTCTGATAACTTATTTCTCATCATTTTTTTGACGTTATCATTATTATATTCAAGTAATCTTAACCTTTATCGTTGGCTTCGACTCAGTACCCTAATCGCTCATAACTTACGGCTTGCCTTGACTTGGTACATGGTTAATAAGATTGACTCAACTCGAATCGACTAATCTCTGACTCAAGTCACGGGTTTTATATTATAGGTGGAATAAATGTACTTATATAGAAATTAGGAAAGTGTAGAATGTGACTAATAAAATGATATGAGACTATCTAATGAGATAAAAGAAAAAGAAAATATCTTTTACCTAACAAGGACTTGAACTCATAACCTCTTTAATACCAAAAATATAACAATCATCTAACCTATTAGGCCTTTCATGCTATGATAATGGTTAATATAATATTTACTATGATCATGCAAATAAAATAAAAATTTTACCATAATTGATACTAAAATTAATGCACTAAAAATCTAATAGATATTAATATAGTAAATCTAAGATTATATATTTGACCACCATCATGTCCGAGCCGAGCTACAATTCAAGTTCAAGTTATAATTGAATCGAATCAAATCAAACACTTTTTTTCTCAAATTCGACTCGTGGAATTTGAGTTTTAGTTTGAATACTTATATGTTAAGTTTTGAGTCAAGCCGAATAATAATTGCTTACAAGTTAGCTTGCTCAATTAAAAGCCCTCCTAATAATCACTCAAAATTGATCGTTAAGGTTTGAATGAGTTCGATACACCAATAAGCACCTCTAGCTTTATGGGCATGTGCAATATTATGGAATTTGACTTGCTTAAACCTGTCCTTTAAGACCTGATATCTGACTCCTCTATAATCTCCATTCCAGAAAGTAATGCACAAAGCTTCGTGAGCTTTAGTAGATGCCCCTTGGGCTCAAGTCTACGTCATTACAATATAGTTTCATATTTGAAACAAATATAAATATTCGGAATGAGTTTTTAAGCCATTTAAATTAATTGTTTCGTTAAATATAATTTTATAACCAAATCAAACTTTGACATGTTATTTGGAAAGAAGCTGAAGACAAACAAAGTGATACCAGACCTAATTTTTCTCGATTACACTCACAAAAGGGATTCGAAATGTTTTTTTTTTCACCGACACTCAAAAAAGAATTGAGATCTTAGAACAGAATTTATGTAATTCTACAGATGACAAGATTTTAGTAGATGAAGCCTTTGATGCACGAATCGGCCGATTCAGTGCGGAATCGGCATCGATGTCGATCCGATTTCGGGGCCGAATCGGTCGGCCCCGAATCGGTCACCGAATCGCCCGAGTTCGGCCGATTCCGACCGATTTAACTCGGAATCGGAATCGGCCGATTTAAATCGGAATCGGTTTTTTAGGAAATTACTAAAATACCCTAGGTATGATTTTATTAAATTATTTAAGCATGGGTAAAATGGTAATTTGGATTTTAAAAACCTAAAATCAAACCCGCTCCCCCCACACCGCCGCCGCTCGTCCGCCCGCCGCCGCCCCGTTTCCGCCCTCCGCCGTGCGTCCCCGACTCCGGGCTTGCCGCCGACCGGGCTGCCGACCTCGACCTCGCAACGTCGCCGCCGACGTGTGGCCGGACCGAATCGGGTTGTGACGCACGAATCGCCGCCGACTCCGGGCCGCTCGACTGTTCGTCCGACCGGGCTGCCGACATCCTCCGACATCGCCGCCGCGAGACTCGCCGCCGACCGGGCCGCCGGCGGCGGGTAAAGAGCGGAGGGTGGCATTCTTGTAATTAAAAGTTGACTCGAGTCTAACTCGAGTTAAAAATAATAATTAATTCTAAATAATTTTAAAAAAATCTTAAAAATATTTAAAAATATCATAAACTATAATACACAGAATAATATCAAAATAACATCAATTCCTAATCTTAATATATTTATATTATGAATTGTCAAATTATTATATATGA
Source organism: Piper betle (assembly GCA_033002965.1). Taxonomy (NCBI): domain Eukaryota; kingdom Viridiplantae; phylum Streptophyta; class Magnoliopsida; order Piperales; family Piperaceae; genus Piper; species Piper betle. The sequence goes on from JAURVB010009000.1 coordinate 7,445, forward strand.
CCGATCAAACTAATTTGGACTAATTCAAATGAACTGATTTCTAGCCGATTTAGACCGATTCTCGATTCGACTCTCGGGAAAACCGATTCCGATTCCGATTCATGCAACCATGGATGAAGCAAATCGACAATATACAAACCTCGGCCATTGTGCATTAACATAGTTGAACATACTCACGATGCAACATCAAATTATTTGATTCCAATGTAGGTGGTTAATCAAGTTAAAATTTATAATTTATTCTCACTTATAAATAATATTTTATCCTAGTAGATATTAAATGTGAGACTGGGTTGAAGGATCTCACAATTCAAATGTTATCCTCGAAATTATTACACTTGGTTGTCTATGACCGATAACCTAACTAACATCTCTACTTCATTTCACTATCTAACAAAGAATCAAAAAATTTTAATATCATTTTTAATGACTTGACTTAAAGTATAATATAATAGGCTAAATTATATTTTCAAAAATAATTAACCAAATTTAAATTTTTATAATTCATTCTTAATTATAAATAAGATTTTATTTCAATTGGTATTAAATGTAAAATTAAATCCAAAGATTTCATAGTAAGACAAAACAATATAACTCGTCGATTAAGCCATCAATTTTAATTAAATATTAGACGTTAAATTAAATAAGAAGTAGCAGTGTGCGACACGCACGCATCGAAGTCTGCCAATACTAGTTTGACAGCAATCGATGAACTTTATGACCCACTATTAGTTAAAAAATACATGGTAAAAAGTCTATGAAATAGACTAGAAATGGTACAACGTGCATGTGAAATCATGTACATGATGTAAACCAAACAAGTGACAACAACTTATATCGAAAAGCAACCGACCAATTTCTAAAAGGATTGCTTTTGATTGAACCGCCTCTGCTTGTTTAATGCTTTCAAGTCCACTCCGTCAATTCTTGTCCCCTGTCAATTATACATCATGCTTGGGAAGATTTTTGAATTAGACGCTACTGATTATTAATCTAACAAATTTAGGCCCATCTGATCCTGGTATACATGGGATTCAAAGATGTATTGGAATTTGGGAAGCAGTTCCTTATTCAAAAAATCAATTACAAAGTTAATTACAAAGTGTTAAATGATTTACCCACAATGATAATTGTAGTTATATATTTTTAATGGCTAGGGTCACCAATCACCCATTAATTCATTGTTAACTTAAGTAATAAACGGACAATTTACTTTCTTAATGACCCCTGTATGAGTCTTTGTTTGGGATAAGATTTCGTAAAAAATTTGAATTATATTATCAGAAATTACAAAATTACCAAAAAGAAAATGGTGATTTCTCCCTTGTGATTGGTAGCAATGGACACCACATTAGATTTCCAACATAACTTGTGCGTTATGATACAATGTTCTTCCAAATATTAAGCTAAAAATCTTTTCGGTTTGAGCAGGCTCGACCTCTCACATACTTCATAAAAAATGAGGAGCTAAAACAAGCTCTTGATGGTTTTCTCAACACCTGTTCAGGTGTGAGCAAAAACACTCGGGATTCAAGTGTTGCCTTGCTTAGTTCGGTCAAGCTCGAACAATCCATACCTATCCATCCATGCAAACAAAGAGCTCCTCCTCCTTTCTTTTGTTTGGTCTTAAAATATTTATTTATTTATTTATTTTATCTAAAATTTTAAATCAAACTTCTCCTCCAGAAAATAAATGGGGCGTGCAGGTGAGATTCAATATAAATCAAATTTTATACTTACTCGTGGGATCCGCCACGGCTCCTCTGTCGAGAACGTCATTCTAATGATGTTAGCCGAAGAAACTTAACAAGGAAGCCTCCCGCTGTCTAACATCCACATCTTACAAAAACACACGGACCACAAAATCTGAACTTTATTCGAGACAGAAGTCTGTCTTTGCCCTCCTCCCCCCCCACCAAGAATCCCGAGTCGTCCTCACACCACATTCAATAATAGAATAGAACAGAACGTGGCAATGCTTATTATCATCTATCTGTACAATTTCCTGGCAACGACCCGGTAATATACAATCCGAAGCACAGAGCGACGTCAAGAAACAAATATTGTGATGGGACGACGAAGTCAAAAAGAGGGGGCGGGGGAGAAGAATAAAGGGCAGGTGTAGGATGGGAGCATGAAAGTGAGGCGGCATCCTTAGCAAAAACAGTACAATAATTGATCGGCGCCAACTTGCGTGACTCAGAAACGCACCCACCCGGCTCGATTGCCAAACCCGACAAACTCCAACGTGTCCGATCCATGTACTGTTTGACTCGTTCCTTTTACCACTTGGGGGTGATTGGATGTGTGTGGGATATACTTAGTTTGGCTAAATTTTGATTCGATTCGGAGCCCTGATGCTATTGATTTGTATTATTCGTGCATATATATATATGTCCGTATTATAGCTACTTTTTTGTGTTTTAAAATAAATAAATAAATAAATAATGTAAATAAACCTTTTAATTACACTACATGCCTAAATCCCTAAAAGTTCTAGATCTTATTCATAGTAAGTTACATAGTTTAATTAAAACTCAAAATTCAGACTCGATTTTATATATTATAAAATAGAGTTGGTTCTGAGTCGACTCTAAGTCAATTTAAAATTATTTATATTAAAATTTTAATTATATAAACAAAAAATAACATGAAATTAATGTATATTGTTCTGTTGACACTGAAATTTGATAAATATACTATCTACATTATTAAAAAATATTAGTTTAGTTAATTTAAAAGAAAAATAATATATTTTAATAATTTTTATGATTTGGGTCAAAAAAATAATTATAAAATTAATTAATATAGAATAATCCATAGAATTTCACACAAAGAGTTTTTGGAATAAAAAAAAATTTAAAATTATAGTGAGATATAATCCTCATAAGCAATTAATGTAAGTCCCCTTCTTTTCTTGGTTTCATAGCTCTAGTAAGTATTATTTTTGCCCTAATTAATTTAGTAAAATAATAATTAGATTTAATTATTACTTCTCTCTCTCTCAGTGCATATAGATAGAGAGAGAGAGAGATGCTGGCGGGCACAACTGAGGACAACCTAACTTCTACCGCGAGTTAGCGAGGACATGATCTTTATCATGGATTCTATACACCTATGTGTCAAGAAACCATTGGGTCATTGTTTAACATTTGAAGTACAATTAAAATAAATAACCAATCAATGCTTGTTAATACTGGCTTTTACCAAAGCAAGTTAATATTATTTCACAAAGCTAGTATATAAATAATAAATAAAATGTTCTAAAAGGACGATATTACGGACGTTAACACAAGTTTTGTGTCGGCGTAGATGCCTCTAATCTTGGTCATTTTGTGATTATTAGTAGGGATAATAGCAGTGATTGTCATTAACTGGTGGAGCCCTTAATATGATTTAATAATGTTTCTCCAAGAGCTTCTCTACATTAATCATATATATATAAATAAACTAAGCTTTCAAATTACATAAGATTAACACAAATAATAAAGAGTCCTAATCTATTGTTCATATTAATTACTTTTGTTAGCAAGGAACAAGGAATCTACTATGTGTATATATGAAGAATAGACGCACATACGGAAACGGCATGACCAATCCCACCTTCGTCTTCCCCAAAACCACCGTCGCCGGAAAACCCGACCACTCTCCGGCGACGGCCACAATGCAGGGCCTCTTCGCCAGCCCGCCGACGTCCCTATCGGAGATGGGCGCCATAGGCTCGACCCTAGCCGGCTACGCCTTCCTCTGGGCCACCTTCTCGCGCTTCCTCACCCTCCTCCCTCCTCGCCCTCTTCCGCCGCCTCCGCTCCAAGCTCTTCCCGGAGGTCTGCGTCACCGTCGCACACCACCCCGGCTACGGCCACTCTACCAACGAGCTCTACTTCGCCGTCGAGTCCTACCTACGGGGCGCCGCCTCCGAGACAGCCGACAACCTCAAGGCCGCCGTCGGCCGCGACGGCGCCGTCGCCCTCAGCCTCGACAAGGGCGAGCAGGTCGCCGACACCTTCCAAGGCGTGCCCCTCCTCTGGACCCACTGCTACAAGCACCCCGACGACAACAAGCGCGGCGACAAGCGCGGTGGCGGCGGCTCGTCCCTCCGGCTTCGGCGAGAAGCGCTGGTACTCCCTCCGCTCTCCTCCGACGGTACCGATCCCTCGTCCTCGATAACTACTTCAACCAGATACTCGCCCACGCCCGGGAAATGGAGGGGAAGACGAGGAAGCGCCGGCTGTACAGCAACTGCTCCTCCTCCGGGTCGGGGTGGAACGACATGCCGTTCGAGCACCCGGCGAGCTTCGAGACGCTGGCTATGGAGCTTTCGAAGAAGAAGCGAATCATGGACGACCTCTCCACATTCAGACAGAGCAAGGAGTACTACGCCAAGATCGGTAAAGCTTGGAAGCGAGGGTACTTGCTGTACGGACCGCCGGGGACGGGGAAGTCGACGTTGGTGGCGGCCATGGCGAACTACCTCTGCTACGACGTCTACGACCTCGACCTCTCGGCTGTCCGGAGCAACGGCCAGCTTCGGAAGCTGCTGGCGTCGACCGGGAGCAAGTCGGTGCTGGTGGTGGAGGACATCGACTGCTCCCTCCGGCTCGCCGGAGCAAGAGAACCGGCGAAGCCGAAGAAGAAGGCTAAGCACGACATGATCTTCACCAGCAGCAGCGACGACGAGTATGACGAGCTGGAATTGGCCCCGGGAAGTCCGAGGTCACACTGTCCGGCCTGCTCAACTTGATCGACGGTTTGTGGTCGGTGAGCCAGGGTGAGCGGATCATCGTCTTCACCACCAACCACATCGACAAGCTCGACCCGGCGCTGATCCGGCGAGGCCGGATGGACGTCCATGTGGAGATGTCTTACTGTAGGATTGAAGGTCTGAAGATTCTGGCCAAGAACTACCTCGGAGTGGAGGATCATCCGATCTTGGACGAGGTGGTGAAGCTGGTGGAGGAGGTGAGCATCACCCCGGCGGACGTCGCCGAGCAGCTGATGCCCAAGACGCTCGAGGCGTCGGCGCCGGAAGACGGTGGAGTCTTGCCTCAAGGACTTGGCCGAGACCATGAAGAAGATGAAGGAGGTAGATTTATGAAGGCACTGCATATTTGCTCTGTCTCTTACTTTGTTGGGCAAGTGGGACTAACTCTCTTATTTAATAAAATTAAAACCAATATCAAAGTTGTTGTGCTTGATGATTGGTTGGTAAATTGGAGGCAGATGTTCCTGGTTATTTCTGGTCATGAGAGCTTCAATTTAGATTCTTCAAAGTTAGGTTTCAAGCGAGTACTGATCTGCTTGCAGAGTTATGCACCAATGCTGCTTTTGTTAGCATTGGGTTGAACTACTGCCCTTCCTTCTTCTTCCACTGATCTGCAAAGTGGAGAAAAGCATGGAAGCGAAGCTCACTTGGAAAGAACTTGCTACGGTGCCAATGTGTCCATAATGGTAAGACAGCTAAGCTTGATTATAACCATGTAGCCAGCAGCCAAAGGCCCCGCCTGTTCAATGTGAAAATGAGAAACATGTATCCTTTCCACCCACCGGTTAAGGTTTTATTATTATTATTATTAGTATTAGTAAGGTTTGCCCAATGTGACGGCCTTGTTTAACAGAAGTTGATGTTTGCACGTAACATGGTTAAAACTTAGGTCACAAGCCATTATAAATAATCAAAGAGTGGGCGTTTGACGTTTACTCAGATGACGGTGGACTCGTGGATCATAATTGGCAATGGATTTTTCTGTGAGAGGTTTCGTGTTTGAATTCTATTATGAATCAGTTTTCAACCGCCCACTAAAATAAATTAATAACAATTAAACTTCTAATTTGTTGATGATTGTATGCCTTATTATTATTATTATTATTATTATTATTATTATTATTATTATTATTATTATTATTATTATTATACGTGTATTAAATTGGGCTAGCTCATCGTGGATTAAAGAAAGGATAATTGAGAAATGTTCTAATGGGCCTATAAATATCCACATTGAAGTATTTATTGAAGTGGCTATGGATTACAACTGAACAATGAATGTCGGGAAATGTCTTTAATAGTGGTCATTAAAATCTGTACTGCTAATTTTTTTAAGAAGAAAATATTATGTTCTTTAATTTAGTAAAATAAGTCACTACTTTATAAAAAATATATTAGCAATTTTGAAAACGAAGGATATCCGATATGAGTCATAAATATGTTCGATAGGTTTTGAACCATTCCGAATCATTCTCATTTGTTTTTTTTAAATCAACTTCAATAACTGAAGCAATTTTTATTATCTTCACCGAGATAGACAAGTGTGAAATATAATAAGCAAATATGTTTCCCTCAATTTAACTTTTAAATTGTACCTCGCTATTTTAAAATTTT
>JAURVB010009001.1:0-51917 GCA_033002965.1 Piper betle
TAATTTTATATTATTTTATATTTTGACAACATTTTGCCAAACAAATTTTTTATCGGTCATCGTTACTATTTTAGATTTCAAGGTTTTTGGTATACATGGGTCAGTTTAGCAGCTGGTTTTGGTTTGGCTCGAATCTGAACCAAAATTAGTTGATCCTCACAAAACTCGTTACTGGCTCAACCAAAAAACCGACCCGACATATTGTAACTAAACCAAATTTTTTATTCGGTTTGACTTGGTTGGTTTTCTCGGTTTGAAGCGAAACTTGCTCCGCCCTAGTACCCTCTATTTCTTGTTTGTGACCAGATATCGCTTCCGAAGAAATTTCAGGTCTGCTACGCGTACAAATAATTCATTCAAGCCAACAACTCTTTCCGTCATTTATATTTCATAAAATGGCAACCTGGCGATTGAGTCAATGCAAATGTAAAATATCTTCTTCAACATCAACTGTCTATAAATGTAGGCAGCATCAAGATGATTTTTCCCATCTTAAGACCGTTCTTGCCAATCAGAATTACAAGCCACTGAACTACCTTCTTAGTCGCAGTTTCAAGAGTGAATTTCAGAACAGCTGGTGTTTCCTCTCCTTAAGATGGCAATAGCAGCAACATCGGGAAGAATCGCAGTGTTAGACGAAGCTTTTTGTGCGCCCCATCCGATAACTTTAATCGTGAACCACAACAATGGGCTCTTTACAAAGACCCATTTCGAAATTTTCGATGCCAATCAAAAGCCAATGTTTCAAATGAGAGGCCGCGGCCATGGCATACACACGAACAGGATATTGTATGATACATCCGACTCTCCCATCCTCACCATGCGTGACAAGGTAATTCTTTAGCGTTTCTACCTCCACATATTTTCTGGCTAACATGGATAGATCACCATTATTTTTCTCCTGTCGGTTTTAACCATAACAATTTGTTGGAAAAACTTTCTTCACTTATTTACAAGGAGAAATGGCATCAGAAAATTATATGCATCTACCGTGATCATAAAATTTCTTTATTCATTCTTCAAACTTTAATCACAAAATATTTTCTTCTTCAGCTCTATTTATTCTTCCAAAGGACAATTGTTCTTTCTTGACCTGCTATTGTAAACTGTCATAGATAAAGATATTATCCTTTCTGCTTCTTAATTGTCATCTTAAATTTTCCCATTTATAATTACATGGGTCTTAAGTTAAGATCCATACCCCAAAAGCCATTTCTATATCAATTAGCAGATTAAAAAAAGGGCTAAAACCAATTACCAAACAATCAAACTAAATCCGGGTCGATCTGACTGAGTGAAATATTATGTGGGTACACAGGTGATGTCTATCCACAAAAGGTGGATGGTGTATAGAGGAGATAGCACCGAGAAAAGTAATGTATTGTTCACGGTGAAGGATTCCAAGTACTGGCAGTTGAGACCCAAACTAGATGTCTTCTTGGCATCCAACCCAAATGAGAATGAATGTGATTTCCACTTAGAAGGCAGAAACTCCAATCAAACATGTACTATTTACAAAGGGGACACCGTCATAGCAGAGGTAACCAATTATATTTTACTTCAGTTCCGAAATGTTTAGCATTAGGCTTGGGTTATTAGAAGAAATACTTTGGAGAATTAATTTATTGTAAATTATTCGTATACCTTGAAAGGCATGCAATATCAATACAATAGAGTTTTTTCCCAGAAGTGAAATTGATCCGTCAAAATCTTACGTTACCTACATATTACTATTTTTCTTCGAGATCTTGTTATAATCTGCATTTTATCCTTCCGCCCAAATTGAGGGCTATAATTTAAAGAATGGGATATTAGGAATTTCATTTCAAATAGAAGAATTGTGTCAATAATAAGAAGTTCCAGTTTTAATAAATCTTGCACGAGCTAAATCATTTCAAAATGAATTACACTGTTGACATTTTCGAAGAAGGTCTTAGTTTTATCTTCAGAACATGTAAATTTATAGTTGAAGTGATCATAAGTCTGAGTCAATCATGCATCATCTCTGCTATGTTGATTTGTTTATGCAATATTTGCACAGGTTAGGAACAATGTTGTGTTTGGGGAGCTATTACTATCAAAAGACTCTTTGCTTATTAGCATTAAAGCAGACGTCGACTATGTCTTCATCCTATCATTAATCACTATTTACTTTGAGAAAAAGATTTTACAGAGTGCTGCTATTGCTGGCGCAATAATTGGAGGAGCTGTTTCCAGTTAAAACACTCTCAAGATTACATGACATTCTCATTTCTAGCTATGTTGATTTGTTTATGCAATATTTGCACAGGTTAGGAACAATGCTGTGTTTGGGGAGCTATTACTTGATAAAAGACTCTTTGCTTATTAGCATTAAAGCAGACGTCGACTATGCCTTCATCCTATCATTAATCACTATTTACTTTGAGATAAAGATTTTACAGAATGCTGCTATCGCTGGCGCAATAATTGGAGGAGCTGTTCCCAATTAAAACACTCTCAAGATTACATGACATTCTCATTTCTAGCTTTGGGATTGATTGTGTTCATAGTTTTTATTTTTCGTTTGGCTTTTGGGTCGGTAGATTCTATTAGGTTTATCTCACATCGGTCGTAAAGGTTGTTGGTGATTTATATATAAGGTAATGGAAAAGCTTATTCATTGAACTAGCTTTTGGATTAAGAGATGCCCGTGACACCTATTGCGTGTTTTCCTTTGGTTGTTTTAAGTCTTTTTTGGACCCCGAACAGCTCAGCTGTGGTGTCGGAGCTTGGGTGGGGGCCCGAAGGGCCAACAAGCGGTGTCAAAGCTTAATTAGGGGTCCAAAGGGCCCAACAAGTAGTATCAAAGCCCAAGTTCAAGTTGGGTTTGTTTCACATCAATTGTTGTTATTTCCTTAATGGGTTCCACTGGATGGAGTTTGCTAGGTGGGTGTCCTTTGATTTAAGGGGAGTGTGTCTCAACGATGACTGGTTTCGGGCCATGCCCGATATGTGAAGGGGGAGTTATTGGGTTTATCCTACATCGGTTGTAGAGGTTATTAGTGACTTGTATATAGGCTAATAGAAAAGTTTTATTCCTTGAGCTAGCTTTTGGATTAAAAGAGACCCGTGATGCCTATTGCGAGTTTCTTTTGGTTGTTTAAAGTCTTTTTGGGGCCCGAAGGGCCCAATTATGTGTGTTGGAGCTTAGGAGCTTGGGTGGGGCCCCAAGGGCCAAACAGATTCATCGTTAAGAAGATGACTATCAAGAATATTAATATAGATAACAAAATTTGTACCTGCTGTAGCCAATAAGATCATTTTATGAGTCACCAAGAAAATTAAGCAGTCATTCATATTTGCAAAGAGTTAGGGACGATGACCCGAATTCCCAAAATCCCAGAATTCTAAACTCAAGTAGGGCTATAACGAGGAGAGCTGTAACTCGAAAATATTTGAGGATTGAACTAGTTGAAATCGTACTCGTTATCAAAAAAATTTGACTCTCGTTAAAAAAAATTGACTCTTCAGTTTAAGTAAAAATACTCAAATCAGATTGCTATTATTTATGTGCAAAATGATAATAATAATAATAATAATAATAATATATGGAAAAGTCATCTCTATCAGCTACTGAATAAGAATATTATCTCAACAATAAAAATTCTTTTTAAAAATCTCTCCCCTTTATGGAATGATTAAAAAAAATCAAATCTGCAAAACCCCGAAAAAAATAATTAGGTTATTTTATTTAGAGTTTTTTAATCTTAGACAGAACTATAAATAATATTTAATTAAATTAATTCATAAGAATTAATATCATAAATTATTAATTATAACCTTTAAAGTACTGGTACAAGGACATTTATTGATAATTTTAAATAAGTTTTACTTATTAAATTTTTATAATTGGGAATCGTAAGTGCAAATTGACATTCATTCGCTCTACTCAATAGTAAGATTTTTTTACTTTTCGTTAGCACACAAATAATTGGTGTTTAATATATTTATGTGTGATTATGTTCCTTTTATAAAAGGTTAACATAGTGACTTCTTAAATTCTGCATATATTTGAAAAATTTAATATAGTAACTTCTAAATTCCACACATATTCTTTTATATAAAGGAGAATTGTGTTAATGGTAAATAAAACATGAATTTGAGAGTTTGTGAGCACATTTAAAGGGAAGGCTTTAGAGAAGTATCATTAATATTAGGATCATGTGACGTAATTGCGGATGCCTCATCACAAATTCAGGTTCGTATAATTGCTCAAAATGTTATATATTCATATTTGGGAGTTTAGGTTGGCATTAGCCGTCATTTAACCACCATGCGCCGAGCGCAACTGGGGTGAAAAAATTAGCTCAGTCTGATAATGGGCAGCAGCCACCCTAAAAATTATATATTTCTATTTAGGAGTATTGGTCGGCTTGAGCCCACATTCGACCACCATGCGTCGAGCACAACCAAGGTCGAAGAATTGACTCAGCCTCACACGGGCAGCACCCTTAAAATTCGTTCAAGATCAAATACCTACCCCATGTCGAAAGTGGGGGCCGGACGCAGTGGTGCAAGATGATTCATTATGTACTTGTGATACTGAGAAGGTGAGTCAATGCCAAAAATCAGCTGTTTGGTTAGGTCTGGTTCAACTTATTTCAGACTGTTTTCGTCCGTTTTTGCACCGTTTTCTATAATTCAATAACTTTTATATTAGTTTAGATGCATATTCACATGATTTGGCATGATTGGATGTTATGATGATTTTTCTTCATTTATTGTTTTATTTAATTATTTATTTATCTGTTTATTTATTATTATTTATTCTTATTTATTTATTTATATGTTTATCATATGTGATGAATGTTTACATGATAATTTGTTATTATTAATATTATATTTACTTATTAATATTAGTATTATTATGTTTATTAAATTGTATATTTATTTATTTCTCTCTTTATATATTTATTAATCTATTTGTATGTTCATGTGTATGATCTTATTTAATTGTATTTAATTACGTATTCTATAATGATGAGTATGATATTATTATTATTCATGTTTAATAAAATTAAATAATTATTTATTTATAGAATGATTATGTATTTATTTATTTATTTGTTTATATGATTACTAACATAGGTATATATAATATTTACTCATGTTTAGCCATTTACTTATATAGTATACGATATTATTATTTTATGATTAGAGTATTGATTGTTTTTATATATTTATTATCTATCTATTTATTCATGATTGTATGTATTTATTTATTTATTATTTGTTATTAGTTATTCTCTTTATTATGTCTCGATTTACGTGTTGTGTGTTTTAGCGGTATGTTTATTTAGTATAGTCTTTTTATTAAGATGTATTGATGATATGAGCACACACCACGAGCATGCATCATATAGAGATGTTAGTATTTTACTTAGTAGTGGGTTTCAATGTAGGTTTCGGAGTCCGAGCTCGCCGTAGATATGCATGATACGCTTAGAGCTTGGACCACAGGTCCATAGGACTCTCCCTCTCTTCTTGACTCCTTGCATGTCGAGTTTAATCATGTTTTATACGTAGGATGGCATCGGCGGATGTTTATTGCATCCCTCCGATGTTGGGCCATTTAGCTGTGTTTTCTACGCATGTTTAATAAAACTACAAGGATGAGATCGCTTGTTGGTTTTCAAACTGAAGCTCTAGAAATGTATGATAGAAGCCTCTTTCCTAAGCCTATTATATAAGTACACACATTTTTATGGATTTCACGAATAATATAGTGAGCGGTATGGAGATATGTATGAATCGCACTAGTACTCCTTCAAACCATGAGGTAGTGCGGTGTATGATGGTACTGCGTAATGCAGCGCATTTCTGGAATGTGTGGCACTAACTTAATTGTTCCTTTTGCCACTCGAGTACCATGGCAGGTGATATGGAAGGTGTGAGGGCGTAAGCGTTGTATGTATGTATGAATATGTTTATGAGCCGTGCATGCGAGCTCGGCAATTACTTAAGTATATTTGCTTACCGCCCAGTGTGAGGTAATCTTGAAGTTTCATAACTTTCCGTGGGTAATGGAATACCCATTTGCCAGCTTGTATTAGTTATTTTTTGGACCAATAACATTCGTTACTCACAGTTTTTAATATAATATATGTAGGTCTTGCAAATCCTAAGTCGACTTTGGTGGAAGGATAGATAAACGCTACACACATTTGAGCTCAACACAGTTATTTACTTTATTGTTTTTATTTATATTTGATGTGTTTGATGTATATTTAACAATGTCTTCCATTTCCATGACACCAAGAGGGTTGTTTTGTATGTATTTCATCGATCGAGTCGTACCGACCAACAACTTTAAGCATGACTCGACTCGATCGTAACATTCCTGATTTGGTTTATAGGTGAACCGAAGTCGGGGTGTTACAAGTCCACTATCCGAAGGGTAAACTTTCTTTTATAAAAGAATTGATCATTCTTTTATAGAATTAATTTTCTTTATTTTAGATGGTAAGTAATTATGGGTGTGCCACTGTATGTGTCGTGCTAGGTGCAAGTGACACTTAAACCAATGAGCGTATATGGGATGCCTTTACAATCAAAGGTGTATATAGATAGTATGGGTGGTATGGGACACTTGTGCGATATGGATAATAGTGTCATGGGACAGTGTGCCCACTTTAGCATTGCATATGAGTAGCAATGCTTAAATCAACAAAAAAAATTATAAATCTGTGATTTTTGTAAAATGAAATTTTTTAAGAAAATGTGAACATATTTAAATAACTTCTATAGAGATAGATAAAATTATACCAATGCATAAACGAAGAAATTCGTAAGGTAGGTTTAAAAAGAAGTTAGTTGATTGAGTAATTTTCTCCTTAAGACCCTATTATATTTTTAAGGTCGAAGATTCCAAAACTTGGGAGATTGTAAAACCTTGAAAAAATTTTTGGTTATTTTATTTAGGGTTTTTTAATCATAGAATTGACCATAAATAATATTTAATTAAATTAATTCTTAAGAATTAATATCATAAATTATGAATTATAACCATTAGAGTACCAGTACAATCATATTTATGGATAATTTGAAATAAGTTTATTTATTAAATTTTTGGGATTGAGAATCGTGAGTGAAATTTAACACATTTGTTTTAACTCAATACTCAATATTTTTTCTACTTTTTGTCATCGTACAAATAGTTGGTGTTTAATATATTTATGGGTAATTATTTTATTTTCTATAAAAGTTTAATATAGTGACTTTTTTAATTCCACACATAATTTAAAAGTTTAATATAGCGACTTATTAAATTCCACATAGATTCTTCTATATAATGGAGGTGAATTTTCTTGATGGTAAATAAAACATCAACTTGAGAGTTTGTGAGCACATTTAAAGGGAAGGCTTTAGAGAATTTATTAATATTAGGATCATCTGTAATAGTTGTAGATGCCTCATCAAAATTTAAGAGTTGTATAATTACTCAAAATGTTATATATTCATTTTTGAGAGTCTTGGTTAGCCACAACCCACATTCGACCACTATGCACCAAGTGCAACCGGGGTCAAAGAATTGGCTTAGTCTGACATTGGGCAGCACCCACCCATTAAATTATATATTCTTATTTGGGAGTTTTGGTCGACCTGAACCCACATTCGACCACCATGCATTGAGTGCAATCGGGGTCAAAGAATTAACTTAGTCTGACACGAGGCAACATTCTTATAATTCTTTAAAGATTAAATACCTTCCCCCATGCTGAGGGGGTGACGAGGCGCAGTGGGGCAATACGACTCATTATTCACTTGTGATACCGAGAGGTGAGTCAGTGGCAAACATCGGTAACTACAGGCCGAGGGCTACGTTGCGTGTGTGTGCATACATGAGATTGTAGCTGGATGGACGACCACCCTCCCAGCATAACAAGAGCTCAGAATAGGCTCATAATCATTAAAAGATTCAAATTCAGATGTTGTGAAATATATTAACTTGTTTCTTGTAATTATATGACTTAGTGTTTTTATCACTAACGCGGAATTGACTCTGCAGGTGTGAGCATGGAAGGATGGGTAGAGTCGGGATAGCTGGAGGACTCAGTTATTAGATTTTAGATTTTTTTTCTTATTTGTTATTATACATTTAGATTGTTTGCATGACAGTTGAGATTTTGGATCGGTTCATAAGGCTTATATTATTATGAGCATTTGTTATATTTAATTTTATATCAAGGACTTATTTAAAATATTAATAATTAATAAAAAATTAATTTATGAGACACTGAGTTTTATATAGTAACACTTCACTCGTGGCTCGGAATGGGCAGCTCGTTACAAGTGGTATCAAAGCTGTATTTCCCATGGAACTATGCAAATCAATCATTACCTTGTTTTATAAAAGTTTAATATATTGACTTTTTAAATTCCACACATAATTTAAAAGTTTAATATAGTGACTTCTTAAATTCCACACATATTCTTCTATAAAAAGGAGAATTGGCATGATGGTAAATAAAACATCAACTTGAGAGTTTGTGAGCACATTTAAAGGGAAGGCTTTAGAGAAGTTTCATTAATATTAGGATTGTGTTTCGTAGTTGCAGATGCCTCATCACAATTTCATATTCGTATAATTATTCGAAATGTTATATATTCCTACTTAGGAGTCTTGTTCAGCCTAAGCTTGCATTCGACCACCATGTGCCGAGCACAACCAGGGTCAAAAATTGGCTCAGTCCTAGATGGACTTATTTAAAATCTTAAAAATTAATAGAAAATTAATTTATGAGACACTGAGTTTTATATTGTGACACTTGGCTTGTGGCTCAAAACCATGCAAATCAATGATTACCTAGTTCCAAGTCAAAGAGTCCACTGTCCCAAGGGTAAAATTTCTTTCATATAAGAACGGATCATTATTTCATACAATTAATTTTCATTGTTTTAGATGACAAATAATAATATGTGTGCCACTTACGTGTCATGGTAGGTGCACGTGACACTTAAACTAATGAGCGTATATGGGACGCCTTTACAATTAGAGGTATTATCTAGATAGTATGGGTTCTATGGGACACCTGTGCAATATAGATTACTTTAAATACCTTCACATTTTCTTTAAAAAAATTCATTTTTGAAAAAACACAGTTTACACTTTTATTTCCACTATTTTGTGATGGTTGATCATGTGAGTCATTTTGAGTGACTTCTTCACAACTCCTACATCTTAAAGCCAAATTGTTCAAGCACACTTCAAAAGTTGATCCTCTATTGCATTTGAGTAGTCATTTTAAATGACTATCTATGCTTCATTGGTGTCTTTACTTTCTATAAACCTATATCTTGCCACAGAGCAAACTATAATTCATTGGTACAATTTATTTTTCCATGACTTAAGCATTGCCACTCATATGAATAACTTAAGCATTGCCACACATAGCAAACTATATCTCTCTCTTGCAAGGCAAAGTCTGAATTAGTTAAACCGCGTATCTACTCATTTGCTAACCATTTGATCTATGGAAACCTGGCTGTGGGTCACAAGTATGCTGTTATGCTTACTAAACAATCTGACTACTATGGTCATCCTATCTAGATATCATATTGTCCTGTTGTCATACTTTTTCCATATACATTCCTAGGAGACTCACTAAAACTGTCTAATGACTATCTTGCAATACACATCTGACCAAAGGATGTCATGTCAAGGCGATGGAATGCAAGATGGCTAGTGAAGTCAATCATGTGTCATCACATCCAAGTAATTTTAGGGAGCCTAACATTCCTATGCTTGGATGATGTTACCGTAGCTATATCTTGTCGTCAGTCTCTGACCCAACTCTACTCTCAGGGCAATGACATACGGTCTTTATGCAAACCTAAGAACATCCTCAACTAGTTGTCCTCATATAAGGTGAGGTAACTACTTGGCCTTACTTCCATTATAATTGCCCCACTCGGTCGGTGGTAGTGCAATATAAGAATAGTTGTTGTGCATAATGGACAGCAATAGTGCGCATTCGGTCAGTGGTAGTGCATCACAGTCGGTGGTTGGGCAACTCAGATGGTGGTTGTGCATCTCGGACAATACTTGTGCTACTCGGATGGTGGTTGTGCAACTCAGATGGCGGTTGTGCTACTCGGACGGTGGTTGTGCAACTCGGACGTGTGCTACTAAAGTGCTGCATATCTGATCTTGCTCATGTACGTCATGAACATATTACTATATCTGGCATGTTTATTTCCATATGTCTATCTTCCCGAAGGTAGCTGCTGTCAACTCCGTTAAGGTTATCCAACCATGCGTGCTTGATCTAGAGGGTGTCTGGATCATAGTGGTGACACGAACGATGTTGATCCAATGTTGAGCCTACACTTATCTACTGCTTTCATAAACATTGGCTGCCTCTCACTAGAAATCACTGATCTAGCCCTTGCAGATTGAGTGATGTTTGGTAAACCATCTGAATCCAAAATAAAAGGTAATCTCGCTAATTCTCGATGTGTTCCTACCTTTGCCTATTGAAGAGTGCCCAACAATATTGTTGGAATTGACATACACCAATGGAAGAGGGGGAAGGCAGTGAAGTGTCCATGGGACTATAGATCCACCTCGCTACTCATCCTCATCCACTGCTATCTCCTCGAGTCATCTATCCAAACTTTCATCTGTGCTCCAAGTACCATAGTGGCTCCACTGTCATAATCACATCATTCATCCACACGGATTTGTCTGAAGGTCCAAGTTCTCCAAAGTAGGCCTCATACTATGTCTAATGGATCTGTTTAAGTCAGTCAAGGTCTCTCCTCATGTGTCACGTAACTACGTGAGTATCTTCATACTCCAAGCTCACTACTTATGTTATCTCTTATAACTTTGTCTCACAATGTACACCATGTCCAAGGAAGGACTGATATGGTGACATGAGAAAGACGGGCAAGTGCGACAATGTCCGCAGTGCTCCAAATATTCCTCATCACTATCCAACTCAACTTCAATTGACTGAATATGTGACTCTAAGTAGTCCAAATCTCTAGCACATAAAAAGGTAAGGCGCATCTCTAATCTTAGAATCAGATCAAAAATGTTACGATCGAGTCAAGTCATGTTTAATATTGTTGGTTAGTAAGACTCGATCGATAAAATAGATCATAATAACCCTCTTGATGTCATGCGAATGGAAGACATTGTCAAATGTGCATCAAAACACATCAAATATAAATAAATGCAAGAAAGTAAATACTGTGTTGAGCTCAAGTGTGTGTAGCGTTTATCTATCCTCCTACCAAAGTTGACTCACGATTTGCATGACCTACATATATTAAATGAAAACCGTCAGTAACGAATGTTACTGGTCTAAAAAATATCTAATACAATCTGAAAAATGGGTAATTCTTTACCCATGAAAACTTGTAAAAATTCAAGATAGCCTCACACTGGGCGGTAAGCAAACATACTTAAACAATTGCTGGCTCGCAAACATACAGCGTTTATGCCCTCACACCTTCCATATCATCTGCTGCAGTACTGAAGTGGAAAAAGGAACAATTAAGTTAGTGCCACATATTTCGGAAATGCACTGTATTACGTAGTACCATCATGCAATGCACTAGCTCATGGTTTGAATGAGTACTAAAGCAATTCATACATATCTCCATACTGCACACTCTCTTATTCGTGAAATCTGTAAAAATGCACGTACTTAAATAATAGGATTAGGAAAGAGGCTGATATCATAAATTTTTGGAGCTTAAGTTATAAAAACAACAAGGGATCACATCCTTGTAGTTTTATTAAACATGTGTACAAAATATGGCTAAATGACCTGACATCTGAGAGATCCGATAAAACTCTGCCGATGCCGTCATACGTATAAAACACAATTAACTTCGATACACAAGGAGTCAAGCAGAGAGAGAGAGAGAGAGTCCTACGGACCTTTCGTCCAAGTGCCCTACCTTGAGAGTTTGGCTAAGAGTTGATTTTCTCCCAGAACTTGAAGAGTAATGGTTAGGTGCTTCTCATGCTATTCTTATTTTTTGAAAAGACCAAAATGTCGTCCACAAACATGATAATAAACTTGTCCAAGTATGCGTGAAATACTGTGTTCATGAGTGACATAAAGGCCACTGGTGCATTTGTTAGACCGAAAGGCATGACCAGACACTCATAATGTCCATAACAAGTTTGGAAAGCCATTTTCTGTACATCTGATTCCTTTACCCACAACTAGTGATGACCAAACGGCAAGTTTATCTTAGAAAATACTTTGGCTTTTTTTAGCTAATCAAACAAGTTATCAATCCTTGATAAGGGGTACCGATTCTTGACTATCACTTGATTGAGTTTGGGATAGTCAATACACAGCTGAAGCAATCTATCTTTCTTCTTCACGAAAAGAACAGGGGCTCCCCCAAGGTGAAATACTTGGTCAAATGAAACCTGCCTGCAACAACTCTTCTAGTTGACTCTTTAACTCCTTGTGTTTTGCTAGAGACATCCAGTATGGTGAATTAGAAATTGGTGTTATTCCAGGTCCTAGGCCAATGGCGAACTCCACTACCCGCTTGGAGGTAACCTTAGAATTTCATCTGGGAATACATAGGGAACCTCTGCTACCACAGGAATCTTGGACAACTCTATGGGTTTTGACTTAGACTCAACTAAGTTTGCCAACAAATTCCTCCCACGTGATGGAACAAATCCCACGTTGATGGAACGTGGTTTTTCCACGGATTTCCACCAGTAAGATTCTTCGTCTTGAAGCATGCACGTTGCCAACCGCACTTGATGGTGGTGGGGCACAGATAGAGCCCTAAAAGATTTTTTGGTAATGTCTATCCAGCTCTCCACCTTTATTGGATCGATCCCTCCGACAAATAGTTCAGCTCCATTCTTCTTGAACTTTTCCACAGTGTAACGGTCACTATCATCAACAACTGGCGGCATCTCTTGTCAGACTACCGGTGGCACTGGGCTTGGATGCTTCCCCAGGTCTGCTAACCTTGCCCGCCCTTGGGCACTCCCCTATCCACCATCTGGGGTGATTCTGGGATCCACTGCTTTGTTTGAGGTTCCATTCCTTGCTACCACTGTCGGTAACCTCTGAACAATATTCTAAAGCACAAAATTTGTATTTTCTGAAGCCTGCACCAATCCCTATACAGCCGTCAGGATTTGAGCCAATACATTCTCAGTGATCAAATTTGACTGAGTAGATCGGTTCGGCTGTCTACGAGTGCTTGCCATTTGAAATGTCGAAATGTTTTCCCATCATGGGTCAATAATATGTTCTCTTTTAGTTATGAGTTAGGTGTATTAGTGGCGAATGAATTTGTTAATTAATAACATAAAACATTAGGAAAAGATAAGTATTGGACTTTTCAACAAGGTACTTGAGTCATAAAGTGTGGGCTAGTGGGAAACCGTGCTCTGATACCACCTTTAATGACCCACCCGAACCGGACCGGGTGTTACCAAATTGATGAAAAAATTTATCCATTGAAAAATACTTTTTGTGATAGGCTACCTATGCAGGCCAGCCTCATATTGCTTGGGAGACTATGCCAATTTGATATGCCTAATATTCATGGTGGCTATATGTACCATTACAACTAAATTAAGGCTGACCGAAATATTAGTTTGGATCCATTATGTGAGATCCCTCAACCTAGTCCCACATCTAATACCTACTGAAGCAAGATCCTATTTATAAGTATGAATGGAATATAAATCTTAAACTTGGTTAACTGCTTTTCTATAAATAACGTAGCTCATTGGATTGCACTTTTGGCTGGGTCATTACAAATAGTATCAGAGCCTCTAGTTCAGTGTTAGATGGTAGGCTAGAGTAGGGATGTTGGCTAGGTTGTGTCACAAGCCGAAGAAGGTCATTTGCGGGGGCTAGTAAAGGGCCAAATGAAGGAATTTCGAGGACAAAATTTCCTAAGGTCGGTGGATTGTGAGATCCCTTAACTTAGTACCACATCTAATACCTAATATTGGGGTAAGATCTTATTTATAAGTGACAATGGACTATAAATCTTTAACTAAATTAACCACTTTGAATAAATAATTTAGCCCATTATGTTGCACATTGGGCAAGGGTGGTTACACATTACCACCTCATCAAGTGTTTAAGGGACAAAATGAGAGTGAGAGTTGAAAGGAAATTGAGAGAAAAGAAACTAAATTGAGGCCTAAATAGAAGAAAGTAAAGTACTTGTAAAGTAAGTTGAGCCCATGTGACATATAAGAGAAAGCATGAGCCCATGTGAGGTTCCTATTTTGTTAGTCCCTAAGAAGTATGGAACATGGAGAATGTGTATGAATTGTTGTGCCATAACATTTCCATCCTTTATGTAACAATCCGCCATTTTTCACAACATTGTGGGCCTAGCTAGCTAGGTGTTACTCACAATTTAGATATATGTCTACATTTCTAACAAGCACATATATAAAGATCCCACAGTCTTGGACCGTTTCCCAGTAGCCACACTTATTTCTCAAATAAATAAAAAAGGGAGTCCCCATATTTATTTTGCTCCTTGCTCTAGTTGTCAATCAGCTAATTTCGTATCTACACACCTCCGAAGGCAATTCCGTGTTAGTGATTACAACACTAAGTAATATAATTGATAAAACAAGTCAAGTACGTATAATAGGTGAGAACATCATACTTTCCTTGTTGGTAGCCTAGGTCGGCCTGAGCTCAATTCGACCACCATGCACCGAGTGCAACCAGGGTCAAAGAATTGATTCAGTCCGACACGGGGACATATTATGTGCGTAAATTGTGTAATGCATCGACATTGCTTTGGAGTAGTGATAGCCGCCCCATAAAAAGGCTACGGTCGGGGTGAGTGAGGCACAGCGATTCCTCCATCGCACTGGAGTGCAGCGATAGCCTCCCTATAATGACTGTGGAAAAAAATTTATTTTTTAATATATTCGACTCAGGCAGGGAGGGATCGAACGTTAGAGAATTAATATTAATTATATTATATTCTCTACCCGGTTAAGTCTACCCGGTTAAATATTTTATTCTTTACCCGGTTACCCGGTTAAAGGAATTAAATACGGGTGTTAGTGTGTTTCCACAAACCCTAGCCGTCATTTCATTTATAAAGGACGTCCTCCACCCTAGCCTTCATTCGCATTCTCTTCTCCTCTTCGTTGCCGGCGTGTCTTCTCCCTTGCTTAGGTATTCCTATCTCCCTCTTCTTAATTTTCTTGCATGCATATTTTAATTTGATAATAAGTTTTATAATCGTGAGGATTAAAAGTTAAAAATCAATAAGAAAACAAATATAAATTTTACACAAGAGAAATTGCCGACGAGTTTGTCCTGTTTGGCGAGATGGGCAAGCACGGGCAAGCCCCGTCGGGAATCAGCAGCGACGACCGTTCCGACATCGGAAGATGATCCAACTCTCTTCGTCGATCAGTATAGGGTTGATCTCACGGCTGTGGATGCCGGCCTAGGGTGGTGAATAGACAAAAACAGGGGACGGCAGTGAAAACAGGGGCGACTGCGGTGGGTGAAGAAATCCGGCCATCCTAGGTGACGACACGTTCCAATAGGGCTGGGGAAGGTAGATAGGTAGTCGAGGGTGACGAGGCAACCATCCAATTGAGGCGGAGACGCTAGGAAGGGACGATGCGGGAGTTGGCCGGGGCGACACCGCCAAGGCATGGCAGGGCTGGTCGACGACGATTAACGGCGGGTGGAGGAGGTCGGTGGCGGCGGCAGCTGGAGTGCGCCTGGAGTTGGGAATAGAGCTTGCCAGGGAGGAAGAAGAAGAAGAAGGGTGGTGGCAATTCTATAAATACTGGTTGACTCGATACCGACTAGAGTTAAAAATAATACAAAACTCGTAATAAATCTTTAAAAATAATTATTTTAACGGGTTATAGGGTAAAGTTACTAAACTAATTAGTTATTGGATGAAGTCGACATAGACATAAGTAATAAAAATACGGTAATGAGAAACTGTCGATAATTAATCGACATAATAAAAGCGATTAAATTAAATCGGACGGTTATAAGTGATTAATAAATAAAGATGTTACCTTTACCATATTAAATTTAATATTAGGTAAATAAAGTGATTATTTTAATAACGAGTCAGTAATATAGAAAATAGGTTATTAAACTATAGTCGGGTAGCAATCACTCGCGTCGAACCTAAATGGCATAATGGAAATAAATAAAGTTCTAAACTTTATATAGTACAAATAATTTAAAATAATTGTATTAATAATATTTATGAATTAAAATAATTACAAATTATTTTAAATAATTTAATCTGAACAACTTAATTAATTAAATTGCTGTAAGTAATAGTAGCGATTAAAAAATTATAATTAAAGGAAAATATACTAATAATAGTAATTAAATATTTGGGTATAAGTTGATAATTATTTTATTATTTGTTAGGTGTTAATTATGATCTAGATTATTAATGTAAAGTAGGATTTAAATGATTATGTCACATTAATAGTTTGATATTTAATAATGTTGAAATTTAATAGTAATATATATTAGTAATTTAGTTGCATGCATTTCTACTCGAATAAAATTATACTTATGTATAATTTTATGTCTTCGTTCAGATTAAGATCATTGGTCGTAGCTGCAAGTTTGAAATATCCAGGTCCGTATAATTATTTAAAATGTTGTATTTTCCCTTGTGGATAACCTGGTCAGCCTGAGCCCAGATTCGACCACCATGCACTGAGTGCAACCGGGGTCAAGGAATTGACTCAGTCTGACACGGGCTATGCCCTTCATAATTATATAATGGACATGATGGACTGACCCATCTGCAAATCAATTGGACATGATGGACTGACCGATCAGCCATAAATTGGACATGGCGGATTGGACTCGCCAGCCAATTACGGACATGGTGGATTGGACCCACCAGCCGATAACGGACATGGCGGATTGGACTCGCCAGCCGGTAATGGACATGATGGACTAACCCATCAGCCAATAAATTGGACATGGCGGATTGGACTCGCCAGCCAATTATGGACATTGGTGGACTAACCCATCAGCCAATAGATGGACATGGTGGACTGACCCATCAGCCAACTAATGGACATGGTGGATTGGACTCACCAGCCGATAACGGACATGGCGGATTGGACTCGCCAGCCGGTAATGTACATGATGGACTGACCCATCACCCAATAGGTGGACATGGTGGACTGACCCATCAGCCAACTAATGGACATGGTGGACTGAACCATCAGCTAATAAATGGTCATGTTGGAATGGTCACAAGTGCCAATATTATAGATAATGATAGGGAGTTTATGGACTTGTTTTATTTAATTATACGGCTTAGTGGTTAATCACTAACGCGGAATTGCCTCCGCAGGTTAGCAGCTGGACCTAAAGACTAAGAGACGACATGGTGGTTTTTCTACCAACGCAGGTGGTGAACGGTTAATAAGCGGACTTCTCTTTTTACTTTTCTTGTGTTATAAATGTGGCTATGGGAAACGGTCCAAGACTGTGGGATAATTACTTCATGCATTGTCATTTGAAAATAAGTTCTTTTGAGTTAGAAATGCTAGACTTATTTGCTTCATATTATTCATGTAACCTTTTAAGTAACAGCTGGTCCGGTTAGGATTGGTTGTTATAGGGTTGGGTTTTGTTAAATTTTGAGTAACACCCTGCCAGCAAGGCCCACAATATCGTGAAAAATGGCGGGTCGTTACAGGTGGTATCAGAGCACGAGTTTCCCACTAGCTCACATTTTATGACTCAAGTACCTTGTTGAAAAGTCCAATTATTATCTTTTCCCACTGTGTGTGTTATTAATTAACAAATGTATTCGCTAATAAACCTAAGTCATAACTGGAAAAAATAAAACATACTAATGAACCATGAAGGTTCGACATTTGAGATGGCAGGCACTCGTAGACACTCAAAGTGAGCTACTCCGCCAAATACGAACACTGAGAATGTATTGGCTCAAATCCTGACGGCCATATAGGGACTGGCGTAGGCTTCAGAAAATACAAATTCTGTAGTTCAAAATATTGTTCAGCGGTTACCGAGAGTGGTAACAGGGAATGGAGCCTCAAACTCGGCAGCGGGTCCTAGTAATGTCCTAGATGGTGATCAGGGGAGTGCCCAAGGGCGGGCAAGGTTATCTGACCCGGGCGAGCAAGGGGAGCGTCCAAACCTAGTGCCACCGGTAGTCCGACAAGTGGTGCCGCCAGCGGTTGATGATAGTGATCGCTACACTGTGAAAAAAATTTAGAAAGAATAGAGCTGAGGTATTTATTGGAGGGATCGATCCAATGAAGGCGGAGAGCTGGATTGACATTACCGAAAAAGTGTTTAGAGCTCTATCTGTGCCTCACCGCCATCAAGTGAGATTGGCAACATGTATGCTTCAAGAGGAAGCATCTTATTGGTGGAAATCCATGGAGAAAACCACTTCCCATCGACGTGAGATTTCCTCCATCGCGTGGGCGGAATTTGTGGCAGCTTTCAATGGATAATATTTTCCAGAGCCCGTTGTCCAGAAGAAAGCACTCGCGTTCGCCAATTTGGTTCAAGGGGAGGATTCAGTTTGGGAATATGTGTATTCCCAGACGAACTTCCAGGGTTACCTCCTAAGCGGGCAGTGGAGTTTGCCATTGACCTAACACCTGGAGTGACACCAATTTCTAAAGCACCAGTCTTGATACTGCCAAATGGTAATGAAGGATTCGTAGTCTTCAGCGATGCGTCTTTGTTGGGTTTAGGATGCGTCCTTATGCAAGAAGGTAAGGTGGTGGCCTATGCCTCTCGTCAATTGAAGATTCATGAGCAAAATTATGCAACCCATGACTTGGAACTGGCAGCAGAAGTTTTTGCCCTAAAGATTTGGAGGCACTACTTGTATGGAGCCCAGTTCGAAGTCTTCACTGACCACCAGAGTTTGAAGTATATCTTCACCCAGAATGACCTTAACCTTCGACAGAGGCAGTGGATGGAATATCTGAAGGACTACGACTTCCAAATCTTATACCATCCAGGGAAAGCGAATGTGGTAGCCGACGCGTTGAGTCGGAAGGGCAAAGTGGACAAAAGTCAGCAGTTAGCTAGACTTTGGGCCATGTCAGCAGAAGTGGTAGCTATCAACCCGGTGGAGCAACTAACAGGCTTATTGGCAAATTTGGTTGTTTCCAATGATTTAGTTGATCGTGTTAAGCTAGCACAAATGGGTGATGAGGAGCTGAATAAAATGTTGGACAAGATTCCTGACATTGTAGCTGATTCAAATAGTGTGATCAGATTTAGAGGAAGGCTGTGTGTACCCAAGGATAATGCACTGAGGCGGGATATTTTGGAGGAGGCTCATCGCTCAAAGTTCTCGATACACCCTGGAGTTACTAAAATGTATCAGGATTTAAAGCAAACCTACTGGTGGATTGGGATGAAGAGGGATGTTGTGAATTTTGTCTCTAAGTGTCAGACATGCCAACAGATCAAAGCCCAACATCAACTACCTGGAGGACTATTACAACCTTTAGAAATACCATCGTGGAAATGGGAGTGTGTCACATGCGATTTTATTTCAAAGCTCCCAAGAACTCAAAAGAAGCATGACTCCATATGGGTAGTTGTGGACAGACTAACTAAGGTAGCTCACTTCATCCCCACGAAATCAATGAGAACGGCAGAATACCTGGCAGGATTATATGTTGACAATATTGTCAAATTGCATGGGATTCCAAAGGAGATAGTCTCCGACCGCGATCCCCTATTCACCTCACATTTCTGGGAAGCTTTCCAAAAAGCCATGGGAACTCAGATTAAGTTGAGTACAACATATCATCCCCAAACTGATGGTCAGAGTGAGAGGACTATTCAAACTTTGGAAGATTTGTTAAGAGCTTGCATTCTTGACTGGGGGGTGACTGGGAGAAACACTTAGCCTTGGCTGAATTCACCTACAATAACTCTTACCAAGCCAGTATAGGGATGGCACCATTTGAAGCCTTATATGGTAGGCCCTGTAGATCTCCATCGTGCTGGCTGGAGTCTACCGAAGCAGTTATAGTCGGGCCAGAGATGGTGAGGGAAGCAACTGAAAAGGTGAAAATCATTCAGCAAAGACTTAAGGCAGCTCAGGATCGACAAAAGAGTTATGCTGATACTCGAAGGAAGGACCTAGAGTTCCAAGTTGGGGAGTTTGTGTACCTAAAGACATCTCCTACGAAGGGGGTGATCAGATTTAAAATATTAGGGAAGTTGAAGCCAAGATTCATAGGACCGTTTCCAATCCTGGATCGAGTTGGGAATTGTGCATATAGATTAGCATTGCCCCCAAGCCTTGCTGGAGTACACAATGTTTTCCATGTGTCAATGCTAAAGAAGTATGTACGGGATGAGGATCATATCATCACAAATTTTGAAGACTTAGAGCTACAATCAAATTTAACTTACGAGGAAAAGCCGATCCGCATCCTGGCAAGAGAAATAAAGACACTAAGGAACAAGGAAATTCCTTTGGTAAAAGTATTGTGGAAAAATCAGGGGTCAGAAGAAGCTACATGGGAGACTGAACAAGAAATGGTAAGGAAATACCCTAGCCTATTTGTGGCATAGGAGTTTTATAATTGTAGCGGCATGAACCGATCCCAAAGAAATAAATAAAGTTAATCATAATTGTTTTGTTGCTTGTTATGATATTTCGGGGACGAAATATTTCCAAGTTGGGGAGATTGTAAAGACCGTGGAAAAAAATTTTTTTAATATATTCGACTCGGGCAGGGAAGGATCGAACGTTAGAGAATTAATATTAATTATATTATATTCTCTACCCGGTTAAGTCTACCCGATTAAATATTTTATTCTTTACCCGGTTACCCAGTTAAAGGAATTAAATACGGGTGTTAGTGTGTTTCCACAAACCCTAGCCGTCATTTCATTTATAAAGGACGTCCTCCACCCTAGCCTTCATTTGCATTCTCTTCTCCTCTTCGTTGCCGGCGTGTCTTCTCCCTTGCTTAGGTATTCCTATCTCCCTCTTCTTAATTTTCTTGCATGCATATTTTAATTTGATAATAAGTTTTATAATCGTGAGGATTAAAAGTTTAAAATCAATAAGAAAACAAATATAATTTTACACTGGAGAAATTGCCGACGAGTTTCCCCTGTTCGGCGAGATGGGCAAGCACGGGCAAGCCCGGTCGGGAATCAGCGGCGACGACCGTTCCGACGTCGGAAGATGATCCAACTCTCTTCGTCGATCAGTATAGGGTTGATCTCACGGCTGTGGATGCCGGCCTAGGGTGGTGAATAGACAAAAACAGTGGACGGCGGTGAAAACAGGGGCGACGGCGGTGGGTGAAGAAATCCGGCCGTCCTAGGTGGCGACGGGTTCCAATAGGGCCGGGGAAGGTAGATAGGTGGTCGAGGGTGACGAGGCGACCACCCAATTGAGGCGGTGACGCTCGCCGGCGGTGGAATCGCCGACGCGAGCTTGCCTCTAGGATGGTGATGCGGGCGTCGCCACTGCTGGAAAACGGCCGGAGTTGGCCGAGGCGACACCGCCAGGGCATGGCAGGGCTGGCTCGACGACGATTGACGGCGGGTGGAGGAGGTCGGTGGTGGCGGCAGCTTGAGAGCCAAACCGGTAATGTTGCGGCCTCCATTTGCTGCTATGGCATCACCAAATTGGCCACCACATGGCAACCCTCAACCAGTCCTTGGTGACCCCATCCTGGCCACCCAAACAACAACCTCGACCAGACCCATGGCGACTATTCTAGTCAGCCACATAAACAGCACCCGACCAGCCCGTGCCTGTGGATGCAATTCCGCGTAAGTGATTACAACACTAAGTAGTATGATAGATAAAACAAAACAAGTACATTCCACTATTTCCTTATGTTTATTTTAATATGTGGTGGAGCGATTCTACTATACTCCAAAACAATGCGGAGGAGGTATCCGCTGTGATCTGCACACCCCGGCCGTAGCCCTTTTTGTAGAGAAGCTACCACTACCGTCTCTAGTGCCAGTGCCTCGCACACCCCGGCCGTAGCCTTTTTATGGGGTAGCTATCACTGCACTCGGGTGATTGTTATGCCCCGTTTGTGGGGAAGTTCTCACTACCAATTCTAGTGCCAGTGCCTCGCACACCCCGGCCGTAGCCTTTTTATGGGGAGGCTATCACTGCACTCCAGTGCCATTGCCTTGCACACCCCGGCCGTAGCCTTTTTGTGGGGCGGCTATCACTACACTCAGATGATTGCTATGTCCCATTTGTGGGGAAGCTCTCACTACCAATTCTAGTGCCAGTGCCTCACAAACCCCGGCCGTAGCCTTTTTATGGGGCGGCTATCACTGCACTCCAGTGCCAGTGCCTCACACACCCCGGCCGTAGCCTTTTTATGGGGCGGCTATCACTGCACTCCAGTGTGATGGAGGAATCGCTGTGCCTCACTCACCCTGGCCGTAGCCTTTTTATGGGGTGGCTATCACTACTCCAAAACAATGTCGATGCATTACAAAATTCACGCACATAACACGACCCAATGTCGGACTGAGTCAATTCATTGACCCCGGTTGCACTCGGTGCATGGTAGTCGAATCTGGGCTCAGGCCGACCTAGGCTACCAACAAGGAAAATACGGTGTTCTACCTATTATAAGTACCTGATTTGTGATTACGTCTGATTGTGACCTGTGAACCCTAATACAGTAATGGGGAGGTCGCCTGGGACGGAGATGAGGGATGAAATACTCACACAGTAATGGGGAGGTTGCCTGGGATGGAAATGAGGGATGAAATACTCCCTCCTCCTGCATATATATACACTTCAACCATCCCCTCCATTAAATTCTCATACCCCATCATCAATTGGTATTTCCTAGGTTCAACGACCCCTTCATTAAATTCTCACACCCCATCATCCATTGGTATTTCCTAGGTTCAACGACCCCTTTAATAAATTCTCACACCCCATCATCCATTGGTATTTCCTAGGTTCAACGACCCCTTCATTAAATTCTCACACCCCATCATCCATTGGTATTTCCTATGTTCAACGACCCCTTCTCCTTTTATAAAGAATAAATGACGGCTAGGGTTTGTGGAAGCACCCTTTCACCATAATTCCTATAACCGGGTAATTGGGTAATTAACACGGTTCACTTAACCTTTTCACTCAACCTCTTAAATGGTATGGTTCACTTAAATGGTTAAATGGATAATTAATGTGTTCGACTCGACTCATTCAACTAGAATTGTCCGATTAGAAATTACTTTTCAATTTAATCGGGTAATTCATACTTAACCAGCTAATGAAATTTTTTTTCCGGATCTTTACAATCTCCCCAACTTAGAACTATTTCGTCCCTGAAATATCGTTACATAAATTGGATTTACAAGGATTTTATGCTACAAACAGGCTAGGATATTTTCTGGCCATTTCCTGTTCAGTCTCCCATGTCGCTTCTTCCGATTCGATCCAAAATTGGAAATGGTCCTATGAATCTTGGCTTCAACTTCCGTGATGTTCTAAATCTGATCACTCCCTTTTACGTGAGGTCTTAAGGTAGACGAACTCCCCAACTTGGAATTCTAAGTCCTTCCTTCGAGTATCAGCATAACCTTTTTGCCAATCCTGAGCTGCCTTAAGCCTTTGCTGGATGAGTTGCACCTTTTCAGCTGCTTCTCTCACCATCTGTGGCCAGACTATAACCATCTCTGTAGACTCCAACCAGCATGATGGAGATCGACAAGGCCTACCGTATAAGGCTTTAAACAGTGCCATTCCTATACTGGCTTGGTAAGAGTTAATATAGGTGAATTCAGCCAAGGCTAAGTGTTTCTCCCAATCTCCTCCCCAGTCGAGGAAGCAAGCTCTCAACAAATCCTCCAAGGTTTGATTGGTCCTCTCACTTTGACCATCAGTTTGGGGGTGATATGCTGTACTTAACTTGATTTGGGTCCCCATAGCTTTTTGGAAAACTACCCAAAAATGTGACGTGAATAGGGGATCTCTGTCAGAGACTATCTCCTTCGGAATTCCATGCAGCCTGACAATGTTATTTATGTACAGTTCTGCTAAGTATTCCGCAGTCCTTGCTGATTTTGTAGGGATAAAATGAGCAGCCTTGGTCAAACGGTCCACAACTAGGCATATAGAGTCATGCCTCTTCAAAGTCCTTGGGAGTTTAGTAATAAAATCTCATGTGACGCGCTCCCTATAAGAACTGTGAAAATATTTAAAAACTTTTATCTCAAGACTTGAACCTAAGTATTACGAAATATTATTTTCGATGAATGGATATTGTTGGTTATCAAGTAGACCGGTCACGGTTCAACGTAAAGTCAAACCCTAACCTTAGAGAAGACGTAAGGCCAAACTCTAGCATTAGGGAAGATGAACCTAACCTAGAGAATACTGATTCATGAACGGATGATGGGGTAAGAGAATTTAATAAAGGGACTCGTTGAACCTAGGCAATACCTATACATGAATAAATTTGAGAATTTAATTGAGGAACTCGTTCAAGCATATATATATAGGAGGAGGGGGTTAGGGAGAAAAGGAGTCCACTCCTTCTTGCCTCCTCTCCAGTGCCTTTCCATAGTGGGGTAAGTATTTCATACTTCTTTGAGTTTCTTTTCCATTAGAACTCTTACATGCATGGTCGCAACGCATAAATTCATTAGAAATACCCTGCGTGACCGGTAGCCTAGCCAACGTCCCTAGTCCATCCCACCATCTAACACGCAACCAGGTCGGCTCTGATACCATTTGTAACGACCCGGTTTAAAGTGCAACATAATGGGCTAAGTCATTTCTTTAAAATGGGTACCCCGACCATAGCCTTTTTATGGGGAGGCTATCATTGCACTCCAGTGCCAATGCCTTGCACACCTTGGCCGTAGCCTTTTTGTGGGGCGGCTATCACTGCACTCAGGTGATTGCTATGCCCCGTTTGTGGGGAAGCTCTCACTACCAATTCTAGTTCCAGTGCCTCACACACCCCGGTCATAGCCTTTTTATGGGGCGGCTATCACTGCACTCTAGTGCCAGTGCCACACACACCCGGTCGTAGCCTTTTATGGGGCGGCTATCACTGCACTCCAGTGTGATGGAGGAATCGCTGTGCCTCACTCACCCTGGCCGTAGCCTTTTTATGGGGTGGCTATCACTACTCCAAAACAATGTCGATGCATTGCAAAATTCACGCAGATAACACGACCCAGTGTCGGACTGAGTCAATTCGTTGACCCCGGTTGCACTCGGTGCATGGTAGTCGAATCTGGGCTCAGGCCGACCTAGGCTACCAACAAGGAAAATACGATGTTCTACCTATTATACGTACCTTATTTGTGATTATGTCTGACTGTGACCCGTGAACCCTAATACAGTAATGGAGAGGTTCCCTGGGACGGAGATGAGGGATGAAATACTCACACAGTAATGGGGAGGTCGCCTGGGACGGATATGAGGGATGAAATACTCCTCCTCCTGCATATATATACTCTTCAACCATTCCCTCCTTTAAATTCTCATACCCCATCATCAATTTGTATTTCCTAGGTTCAACGACCCCTTCATTAAATTCTCACACCCCATCATCAATTGGTATTTCATAGGTTCAACGACCCCTTCTCCTTTTATAAAGAATAAATGACGGCTAGGGTTTGTGGAAGCACCCTTTCACCATATTTCCTTTAACCAGGTAATTGGGTAATTAACACGGTTCACATAACCTTTTCACTCAACCTCTTAAATGGTATGGTTCACTTAAATGGTATGCTTCACTTAAATGGTTAAATAGATAATTAATGTGTACGACTCGACTGAGTCAACTAGAATCGTCCGATTAGAAATTACTTTTCAATATAACTAGGTAATTCATACTTAACCAGCTAATGAAAATTTATTTTTTCCAGGTCTCTACAGCTGGTGTCTTCTCCTTTCTGGTTGCTCCTATTGTTGCTTCAGGGGCTGATGACACTCGTTTTGCAGTGTCCCGTCCTTTCACAGTTATAGCACCAACGAGGCTCCTTGCTTGGCCCTGAATGCATCTTGTTGCAATTTTTACATAGTCGATACAGAATCTCCGGAAACATCCTTTTGCTATTCCCATCGACATTCCGTTGATAGTTCTGCTGCTGGTGTTCTGCAGACCTATTTTTGCTGCTACCCTAATTGGCATTCTTATGTTGCATAGTAGCCTTCCCCTATTTCTGTGCATGGACATAGTAGTACACCAACTCATGAGTAGTGGCTGCCTCAATCACTTCGGTTATAGTGCCTCTTGGTGCCGTAGTAACCCTACTCCTCAATTCGGCTTCAACCCCCAGAAAAATTTGTATGCTCTGGCCCGAGCAGTTGCCAGACTCCCAAATGCAAATCTCTCCAATTGCAAGAAATTTTTTGCATACTCTCGGACTGAATCATCCATCTGAGTTGGAGTGGCAAATTCCAGTGCTTTCTTCTGGACAACTGACTCAGGAAAATATTGTCCATTGAAAGCTGTTACAAATTCCGTCCAAGGAATGGACGAAATCTTCCGTTGATGGAACACAATCTTCTCTATGGACTTCCACCAATAGGATGTTTTCTCCTGAAACATGCATGTCGCCAACCTCACTTGATGGACATGAGGCACAGAGAGAGCTCTAAATGCTTTTTCAGTAATGTCCAACTAGCTCTCCGCCTTCATTGGATCAGTCCCTCCAATGAATACCTCAACTCTGTTCTTCCGGAATTTCGCTACAGTGTATCGATCATTGTCATCCCCATTTGGCAGTACCACTTGTCGGACTACCGGTGGCACCGGGTTTGAAGTTCTCCTCACTCGCCCGGGTCAGCTATTCCTACCCGCCCTTGGGCGCTCCCCTGATCCCCATTTGGGACGTTTCTAGGACCCGCAGCCGAATTTGGAGGTCCATTCCCTGTTACCAATCCTAGTAATTGTTGTGCTATCTTCTGCATCACAGAACTTGTATTATCGGAAGCCTGCGCTAGTCCCTGTATGGACTCACTAACAAACCTAAGTAATCATTGGAAAAAAATATTTTATTTTTTTACATAATGGAAAAAATTTTAGATGGCAGGCACCCGAAGGAAGTCAAACCAAGCTGCGCAGTCAAACACGAACATGGAGAGTGTGTTAGGCCAAATTTTGACGGCCATATAGGGACTTGAGTAGGCTTCAGATAATAACAGTTCTTTCATTCAGAACATAGCGCAGTGATTACCGAGATTGGTTATAGGGAATTGAGCTCCAAATTTGGCTGCAGGTCATAGTTGTGTCCAAATGGGGATCGGGGAGCGCCAAAGAGCGGGTAGGGATAGCTGACTGGGGCGAGCGAGGGAACTTCCAAACCCAATGCCACTAGTAGTCCGACTAGTGGTACTGCCAGTTGGGGATGACAGTGATTGATACAATCTAGAGAAATTCCGGAGACTTGGAACTTGCAACCCAATTCCAAATGGTTGGACATTACTGAGAAAGCATTTAGAGCCCTCTCTGTGCCTCTCGCCAATTAAAGATTCACGAGCAAAATTATGCAACCCATGACTTGGAACTTGCAGCAGTTGTTTTTGCTCTGAAAATTTGGAGACACAATTTGTACAGAGATCAGTTAGAGGTTTTCACCGACCACGAAATTTTGAAGTATATCTTCACCCAGATGACCTTAACCTTCGACAGAGGCGGTGGATAGAATACTTGAAGGACTATGATTTCCAACTTTTATACCATCCGGGAAAAGCGAACATTGTAGCCGACGCGTTGAGTCGGAAGGGCAAGGTGGACAAGGGTCAAAGCTAGCTAGACTTTAGGCTATGTCAGCTGAGGTGGTAGCTATTAACCCGGTGGAACGAGTGACTGGACTACTGGCGAACCTGGTATCTCCAATGAATTTGTGGACCGAGTTAAGTTAACACAAATGGAAGATGAG
Organism: Piper betle; assembly: GCA_033002965.1. Lineage (NCBI taxonomy): Eukaryota > Viridiplantae > Streptophyta > Magnoliopsida > Piperales > Piperaceae > Piper > Piper betle. The sequence goes on from JAURVB010009001.1 coordinate 27,930, forward strand.
AAGCTGAATGAAATGTTGGACAGAACCCCGACATTGTAGCAGATTCCAACAGTGTAATCAGATTTAGAGGGAGGTTGTGTGTACCCAACAATGATGCATTAAAGTGAGATATCCTGGAGGAAGCTCATCGTTCAAGGTTCTCAATACACCTTGGTGTTATAAAGATGTACTAGGACTTAAAATGAACCTACTGGTGGATTGAGATGAAGAGGGATGTGGTGGATTTTGTTTCCAAGTGTCAGACGTGCCAATTGATCAAAGCTCAACATCAACTACCCGGTGGACTATTATGACCTTTAGAGATACCTACATGGAAATGGGAGCATGTCACATGTGATTTTATTACTAAACTCCCAAGGACTTTGAAGAGACATGACTCTATATGGGTAGTTGTGGACCCTTTGACTAAGGCAGCACACTTTATCCCCCAAAATCAACAAGGACGACAGAATACTTACCAGAATTGTACATAAATAACATTGTCAGGCTGCACGAAATTCCAAAGAAGATAGTCTCTGACAGAGATCCCCTATTCACATCACATTTTTGGGAAGTTTTCCAAAAGCTATGGGGACCCAAATCAAGTTAAGTACAACATATCACCCCCAAACTGATGGTCAGAGTGAGGGGACCAATCAAACCTTGGAGGATTTGTTGAGAGCTTGCATTCTCGACTGGGGAGGAGATTGGGAGAAACAACTTAGCCATGGCTGAATTCACCAATAATAACTCTTACCAAGCCAGTATAGGAATGGCACCGTTTGAAGCCTTATACGGTAGGCCTTGTCGATCTCCATCATGCTGGTTGGAGTCTACAGAGGTGGTTATAGTTGGGCCAGAGATGGTGAGAGAAGCAGCTGAAAATGTGCAACTCATCCAGTAAAGGCTTAAGGCAGCTCATGTGAGATCCCTCAACTTAGTCCCACATCTAATACCTACTGGGAAAAGATCCTATTTATAAGTGGGAATGGACTATAGATCTTTAACTTTCGGGGTACCCATTTTAAAGAAATGACTTAGCCCATTACATTACACTTTGGGCTGGGTCGTTACAAATTGTATCAGAGCTGACCTGGTTCCGTGTTAGATGGTGGGAAAGGACAAGGACGTTGGCTAGGCTGCCGGTCATGGGCCAAAAAGGTCGTGGGCTGGGGTTAGCAACGGTCCAAGAGTGTGGGATCTTTATATATGTTATTATTTATAAAAAATGTTTGACATAATTACTTTACTTTTGAGTAACACCTAGCCAGTTAGGCCCACAATATCGTGAAAAATGGCGGGTCGTTACAGGTGGTATCAGAGCACGGTTTCCCAAAAGCTCACATCTTATGACTCAAGTACCTTGTTGAAGAGTCTAATATTTTATTTTTCTCCAATAGGGTATGTCATTAGGGAATTAGTGGACTCCCTAATAAACCTAAGTAATCATTGAAAAAAATTAATGAACCATAACGGAATAAATTTTAGATGGCAGGCACCCGAAGGAAGTCGAGCCAAGCTGCGCAGTCGGACACAAACCTGGAGAGTGTGTTAGGCCAAATTTTGACGGCCATACAGGGACTAGCGCAGGCTTCAGAAAATACCAGTTCTGTGGTTCAGAACATGGTGCAGAGGTTACCGGGATTGGTAATGGGGAATGGAGCTCCAAATTCGGCTGCGGGTCCTAGTAACGTCCCAAATGGGGATCAGGGGAGCGCCCAAGAGCGGGTAGGAATAGCTGACCCGGGCGAGCGAGGAGAACTTCCAAACCCAGTGCCACCGGTAGTCCGACAAGTGGTACTGCCAGTTGGGGATGACAGTGATCGATACACTGTAGAGAAATTCCGGAAGAACGGAGCTGAGGTATTCATTGGAGGGACTGATCCAATGAAGGCGGAGAGCTGGTTGGACATTATTGAGAAAGCATTTAGAGCTCTCTCTGTGCCTCATCGCCATCAAGTGAGGTTGGCGACATGCATGCTTCAGGAGGAAGCATCCTATTGGTGGAAGTCCATGGAGAAGACTGCGTTCCATCAACGGGAGATTTCGTCCATTCCTTGGGCGGAATTTGTAACAGCTTTCAATGGACAATATTTTCCTGAGTCAGTTGTCCAGAAGAAAGCACTGGCGTTTGCCAATTTGGTTTAGGGGAGGATTCAGTCCGGGAATATGTGTATTCCCAGACGAACTTCCAGGGTTGCCTCCTAAGTGGGCAGTGGAGTTTGCCATTGACCTAGTACCTGGAGTGACTAACCTATCCTTGGATATACAAGGGAAACCCTATGTATGGAGTAACAAGTGTGAGGAGAGTTTCCAATCTTTGAAGAAGAGTTTAACTACTGCACCAGTTTTGACTATACCGAATGGCAATGAAGGATTCGTGGTCTTCAGTGATGCATCTCTAGTGGGGTTAGGATGTGTCCTTATGCAAGATGGTAAGGTGGTGGCTTACGCCTCTCGCCAATTGAAGATTCACGAGCAAAATTATGCAACCCATGACTTGGAACTGGCAGCAGTTGTGTTTGCTCTAAAAATTTGGAGACATTATTTGTACGGAGCTCAGTTCGAGGTTTTCACCGACCACCAAAGTTTGAAGTATATCTTCACCCAGAATGACCTTAACCTTCGACAGAGGCGGTGGATAGAATACTTGAAGGACTATGATTTCCAAATTTTATACCACCCGGGAAAAGCGAACGTTGTGGCCGACGCGTTGAGTCGGAAGGGCAAGATGGACAAGGGTCAACAGCTAGCTAGACTTTGGGCTATGTCAGCTGAGGTGGTAGCTATTAACCCGGTGGAACGAATGACAGGAATACTGGCGAACCTGGTTATCTCCAATGAATTGGTGGACCGAGTTAAGCTAACACAAATGGAAGATGAGAAGCTGAATGAAATGTTGGACAAAACTCCCAACATTGTAGCTGTAACACCCCGTTTCGGCTCACCCGTGAACCGACCCGGAAATGTCACCGGCGACCGAACCGTTCGCTAATCTACTCGATTCGGTTAAGCCGACCAGGATCTACTCTCGGCGTTTCAAGATGGAGATGCAAATGTGAAATGCATGAATGGGAACAATTGGGTTCTAACGCGGTCCTACATGCATGCTATGATGTACAAGCAAAATAAGACAAAACAACAAATGCGAAACCAAAAGAAAATATATACTATTTTATAAAAATACGATAACACATAATAATCTACCATGACATTCAATCATTATCTCATTCGTTTTTACCTGAGCCGAGTCTGAACTCCAAGGCTCCCTACTCATTCATATTTATCCATTCATTTCATATCAAGCAATTTATCTCAAACAAACACATCAAAATTATCATTCACGTAGCAATAACACACCGTCATTATAGATTACACGCGGCAGGTACATGTGTGCGCGGTTCCGTGCTGCTCCTCCGCAGTCCCGACAGCTTTCATCGCTCGCATTTCTCACCTACATATATATAGAAAAACCGTCAGTAACGAGTGTTACCGGCCCGGAAAATAACTAATATCAATCTGGCACAGGAGAGCAAACTCTCCTGTTGAATGAAAACCATATACTTCCTCAAGAACTCTCATCAGGGCACATACGGGAGCCGTCGCCCTCGGGTCGACAGCGTCCCCCTATCTTTCACATTCTCATGCCTCGGCCATTTCTCTATTGCTTCTCGCGTCAAATCTCATTCCTTTCCGCCCTCTGCACCTTCCATATTACTCCTGGCCTTGAGCACGAAGGCCGAGTACTCTCAGGCAGTCGCCTTCAGTACCCTTTGAAACCACAAGTCTAGACATGCGCTGCAATGCAGTACCCGTGAACCTCCACACTTCTCCGGGTTTGAGGAACTCAAAGGTGGAGTTGTCAGGATCCCTCGGGAATGAAACGGCCCGCACACCATTCCAGAGCCCACTATCGACACACACGTGCCCGCTCGCGTAGCACGGTAGTCGGATTTCCCTCATTCAATCTCTCACAAAAACACGAAAACTATACATATATATAGGTCTGGGTTGGGATTTATACAATAGGCCCGAAGGCAACGTGAGCTGGATCTGAAGTTCGAAAACAAACTCGAGGGATCTCATCCTCGAGGGTTATTAATCCGGAAGAATCGTTGGCTAAATGGCCCGAGTTAAGTGGGATTCGATAAAACGCCACTTAACTCGTCCTGCACATAATAAATCAAATACACAAGAGAGTAGCGTAAATCAGAGAACGAGTCCTAAACGGACCTGGTAGAAGCTCCAAACGGGTCCACGCGCCTAGGCGGCGAGCTCCTACACCGTACCTACACAATCAAGCTAAAAACTAACGCCCGCATGATGAATCACACATCCTATAGCATACACACACAATCAACACAATCACGCATCAATCAACACACATCAACCTATATCAATTCTAGCAAGTCTACTTAGGTTAGTTTGCATTAATCATGATCATTACCTAGTTACCCTAATTGGTTTCTTAACCTCCATTTTTAACACCACTTAATCAACAATTTCATATTTTATCCTTAATCAAATCTACATTTATATATATTATTATAACACACAATTCACCAATCCTAGCATGTAATTCTAATAATCAATACTTTAAAAAAATTAAATTAAAATAAATTATACCTCGCGTCGTCGAAAATCGGCGACGGCTAGGGTTCCCGTTTCGTGGCTCGAAACTCGAATTCGGCGCCTAGCGGCGTCCGAAGTCCGATCAGATTGGACCGGGTGCGTTCGGCGGATGATCCGGCGAATTTCCCACGAATCCAATTTTCCGGCGGTTCCGGCGGTTTTCCGGCGAGTGTCGGCGGTTTTCCGGCAGATTCCGACGGTTTTCCGGCGATGATTCGGGACAGGGCAATCAGGGGGTCTATCGGCACCAGCTCGACGAGCTCGGTCCGATGGTGGTGTCAAACAGGGTAACCGAGGCGGCGATGGCCGTCGACGGCGGCGTCGAAAATGGGCGGCGGCGGCGGCGTGCTCCGATCGGGGCTCCGGCCGGCCTCGACGGCGCTCGGGATGGTGGGGGAAATGTCGGCGACGGCGAGGGGGTGGTCGTCGGGGTCACAGCGGCGGCGGAGCGGCCCGGACGGCGGCGGAATCCGGCCCGAAGTGGCGACGGCCGAGGCGGCCTCGTGGAGTCGCGGCGGCGCGCTGGCAGGCGATCGGTGGCCGGGGTTGGTCGTGGCGGCACGGCGACGGCACGGCGAGGCGGGGCGGCGTTGATCGGCGGCAGTACGGCGTCGGCAGACGGCGGCGGCGGCGACACACAGTGGCGGCGAGGGTTTGGGTGAAGAAGGGTCGGGAGGGAGAAAAATACCCTCAATGGCAGTTTCGTAAATAAGTATTGACTCGATTCCTACTCGAGTCAAAATAATAACTAGTTCGTAATAAATTCTAAAAAAATCTAGAAAAATATGGAAAAATTCCATAAAATAAAACAAACACAACAACATCCAAATGGCATGCTCTATAACTAATAACCCACCCGAATATAATCCAACGCGTCCTAACGCGTTATTCGGCCTAAAACTATTTCTCCGATCAAACATATAAAAAGAAAAAAATACTGCATACTTTCATATATTCTGATAACTCATTTCTCACCATCTTCTCGACGTTATCATCATATATTCAGGTACACCTGACTCTCATCGCTCATAACTCACGGCTGGTCTCGACTCAGCACGCGGTTCATGAAACTGACTCGACTCGAACCAACGGTCGAACCGACTGGTTCGGTAACGTAAAACCCTGACTCGAGTCACGGGTTTTACAGAAGTAGATTCCATCAGTGTAATCAAATTCAGAGGGAGATTGTGTGTACCCAACAGTGATGCATTAAAACGAGATATTCTGGAAGAAGCTCATCGTTCAAGGTTCTCGATACACCCTGGTGTTGCAAAGATGTACCAAGACTTGAAACGAACCTACTGGTGGGTTGGAATGAAGAGGGATGTGGTGGATTTTGTTTCCAAGTGTCAGACGTGCCAATTGATCAAAGCCCAACATCAAGTACCCGGTGGATTATTACAACCTTTAGAGATACCTACCTTGAAATGGGAGCGTGTCACCTGTGATTTTATTACTAAACTCCCAAGGACTTCGAAGAGACATGACTCTATATGGGTAGTTGTGGACCGTTTGACTAAGGCAGCTAATTTTATCCCCACAAAATCAACAAGGACTATGGAATACTTAGCATAACTGTACATAAATAACATTGTCAGGCTGCATGGAATTCCGAAGGAGAAAGTATCTAGACAGAGATCCCCTATTCACGTCACATTTTTAGGAAGTTTTCCAAAAAGCTATGGGGACCCAAATTAAGTTAAGTACAACATATCACCCCCAAACTGATGGTCAAAGTGAGAGGACCAAGGCTTGGGAGAAACACTTAGCCTTGGCTGAATTCACCTATAATAACTCTTACCAAGCCAGTATAGGAATGGCACCGTTTGTAGCCTTATACGGTAGGCCTTGTCGATCTCCATCATGCTGGTTGGAGTCTACAAAGATGGTTATTGTCGGGCCAGAAAGGACGTGGGCTGGGGCTAGCAACGGGCCAAGAATAGGCATTTCGGGGATGAAATTTCTTAAAGGTGGGTGGATTGTGAGATCCCTCAACTTAGTCTCATACCTACTGGGAGAAGATCTTGTTTATAAGTGGGAATGGTCAATAGATCTTTAACTTGGGTTAACCATTTTAAAGAAATGACTTAGACCCATTGCGTTGTACTTTGGGCTAGGTTGTTACAAATGGTATTAGACCAACCTGGTTCCGTGTTAGATGGTCGGTTGAACTTGGGACGTTGGCTAGGCTGCTGATCACGGGCAAGAAAGGTCGTGGGCTGGGGCTAAGGTGGGTCGATTGTGAGATCCCTCAACTTAGTCTGATACCTACTGGGAGAAGATCATGTTTATAAGTAGGAATGGACTATAGATTTTTAACTTGGGATAACCATTTTAAAGAAATATCTTAGGCCCATTACGTTGGCTTAAGGCAGCTCAGGATCGGCAGAAAAGTTATGCTGACACTCAAAGGAAGGACTTAGAATTCCAAGTTGGGGAGTTTGTCTACCTTAAGACCTCACCTTAAAAGGGAGTGATCAGATTTAGAACATCAGAGAAGTTGAAGCCAAGATTCATAGGACCATTTCCAATTCTGGATCGAATCGGAAGTTGTGCATATAGATTAGCATTACCACCAAGCCTTGATGGTGTACACAATGTCTTTCATGTGTCAATGCTAAAGAAATATGTACGAGATGAGAATCACATTATCACAAATTTTGCAGATTTAGAGCTACAATCGGATTTAACCTACGAGGAAAAACCGATTCGCATCTTGGCAAGGGAAACAAAGACACTCCGTAACAAGGAGATCCCTTTGGTAAAGGTATTATGGAGAAATCAGGGATCAGAAGAAGCTACATGGGAGACTGAACAGGAAATGGCCAGAAAATATCCTAGCCTGTTTGTAGCATAAAATCCGTGTAATTGTTGTAACATGAACTTATACCGGAGATGTACTTAATCATCAATATCCTATTTATGCTATGATATTTCGGGGACGAAATAATTCTAAGTTGGGGAGATTGTAAAGACCGCAGAAAAAATAATAATAATAATAATAATAATAATGACGTTCGACGCAGTGGGATCGAACGTGGGAAAAAAATTCGTTAGCTGGATAAGTATGAATTACCCGGTTAATTGAAAAGTAATTTTTAATTGGATAATTCTAGTTGAATCGGTCGAGTCGACTACATTATTTATCCAATTAACCATTTAAGTGAACCATACCATGTACCCATTTAACAGGTTAAGTGAAATGGTTAAGTGGACCATGTTGATTACCCAATTACCCGGTTAAAGGAATTACGGTGAAAGGGTGCTTCCACGTACCCTAGCCGTCATTTTATTCATTATAAAAGGAAAAGGGGAGGGCGTCATCTACATTTTTCCTCCTTAGACAGACACCGGATTTCCTCCTTCGCTCGGGTAATTTTCTTTCCTTTCTTTTCTTTTGTTGCATGCATACACATGTTGCATAAATCAGATAAGCATAGTGTGAGATCCCTCAACTTAGTCCCACATCTAATACCTACTGGGAGAAGATCCTGTTTATAAGTGGGAATGGACTATAGATCTTTAACTTCCGGGGTACCCATTTTAAAGAAATGACTTAGCCCATTACGTTGCACTTTGGGCTGGGTCGTTACAAATGGTATCAGAGCCGACCTGGTTCCGTGTTAGATGGTGGGATGGACTAGGAACGTTGGCTAGGCTACCGGTCAACGGGCCACAAAAAGGTTGTGGGCTGGGGTTAGCAACGGGCCAAGACTAGAAACGTTGGCTAGGCTGCCGGTCACGGGCCAGAAAGGTCGTGGGCTGGGGCTAGCAATGGGCCAAGAATAGGCATTTCGGGGACGAAATTTCCTAAGGTGGGTGGATTGTGAGATCCCTCAACTTAGTCCCACATCTAATACCTACTGGGAGAAGATCCTGTTTATAAGTGAGAATGGACTATAGATCTTTAACTTCCGGGGTACCCATTTTAAAGAAATGACTTAGGCCCATTACGTTGCACTTTGGGCTTGGTGGTTACATTATATGTTGCGAGACTTATTTCCTGTATTGCAGTTCATGTTCTAGAATATTACTGTTACATCAATTATATTTTAAAGTAACACCCGGTCCGGTTTGGGCGGGTCGTTACAGGTGGTATCAGAGCCAGGTTTCCCACAAGCTCACATTTTATGACTCAAGTACCTTGTTGAAAAGTCCAATAATTATCTTTTCCCACTGTGTTGTGTTATTAATTAACAAATGTATTTGCTAATAAACCTAAGTCATAACTGAAAAAAAAACATACTAATGAACCATGAAGGTTCGACGTTTCAGATGGCAGGCACTCGTAGACAGTCAAACTGAGCTACTCCACCAAATGCGAACACCGAGAATGTATTGGCTCAGATCCTGACGGCCATACAGGGACTGGCGCAGGCTTCTAGAAAATACAAATTCTGTGGTTCAGAATATTGTTCAGCGGTTACCGGGAGTGGTAGCAGGGCATGGAGCCTCAAACTCGGCAGCGGGTCCCAGAATCACCCCAGATGGTGGTCAGGGGAGTGCCCAAGGGTGGGCAGGGTTAGCAGACCCGGGCGAGCAAGGGGAGCATCCAAACCCAGTGCCACCGGTAGTCCGACAAGTGGTGCCGCCAGCAGGTTGATGATAGTGACCGCTACACTGTGGAAAAATTTAGAAAGAATGGAGCTGAGGTATTTATTGGAGGGATCGATCCAATGAAGGCGGAGAGCTGGATTGACATTACCGAAAAAGCGTTTAGAGCTCTGTCTGTGCCCCACCGCCATCAAGTGAGATTGGCAACATGCATGCTTCAAGAGGAAGCATCTTACTGGTGGAAATCCATGGAGAAAACCACTTTCCATCGACGTGAGATTTCCTCCATCGCGTGGGCGGAATTTGTGGCAGCTTTCAATGGACAATATTTTCCAGAGCCCGTTGTCCAGAAGAAAGCACTGGCATTCGCCAATTTGGTTCAGGGGGAGGATTCAGTCCGGGAATATGTGTATTCCCAGACGAACTTCCAGGGTTACCTCCTAAGCGGGCAGTGGAGTTTGCCATTGACCTAGCACCTGGAGTGACACCAATTTCTAAAGCACCAGTCTTGACACTGCCAAATGGTAATGAAGGATTCGTAGTCTTCAGCGATGCGTCTTTGTTGGGTTTAGGATGCGTCCTTATGCAAGAAGGTAAGGTGGTGGCCTATGCCTCTCGTCAATTGAAGATTCATGAGCAAAATTATGCAACCCATGACTTGGAACTGGCAGCAGTGGTTTTTGCCCTGAAGATTTGGAGACACTACTTGTATGGAGCCCAGTTCGAAGTCTTCACTGACCACCAGAGTTTGAAGTATATCTTCACCCAGAATGACCTTAACCTTCGACAGAGGCGGTGGATAGAATATTTGAAGGACTACGACTTCCAAATCTTATACCATCCAGGGAAAGCGAATGTGGTAGCCGACGCGTTGAGTCGGAAGGGCAAAGTGGACAAAAGTCAGCAGCTAGCTAGACTTTGGGCCATGTCAGCAGAAGTGGTAGCTATCAACCCAGTGGAGCAACTAACAGGCTTACTGGCAAATTTGGTTGTTTCCAATGATTTGGTTGATCGTGTTAAGCTAGCACAAATGGGTGATGAGGAGCTGAATAAAATGTTGGACAAGATTCCTGACATTGTAGCTGATTCAAATAGTGTGATCAGATTTAGAGGAAGGTTGTGTGTACCCAAGGATAATGCACTGAGGCGGAATATCTTGGAGGAGGCTCATCGCTCAAAGTTCTCGATACACCCTGGAGTTACTAAAATGTATCAGGATTTAAAGCGAACCTACTGGTGGATTGGGATGAAGAGGGATGTTGTGGATTTTGTCTCTAAGTGTCAGACTTGCCAACAGATCAAAGCCCAACATCAACTACCTGGAGGACTATTGCAACCTTTAGAAATACCAACGTGGAAATGGGAGTGTGTCACATGCGATTTTATTTCAAAGCTCCCAAGAACTCAAAAGAAGCATGACTCCATATGGGTAGTTGTGGACCGACTAACTAAGGTAGCTCACTTCATCCCCACGAAATCAATGAGAACGGCGGAATACCTGGCAGGATTATATGTTGACAATATTGTCAAATTGCATGGGATTCCAAAGGAGATAGTCTCCGACCGCGATCCCCTATTCACCTCACATTTCTGGGAAGCTTTCCAAAAAGCCATGGGAACTCAAATTAAGTTGAGTACAACATATCATCCCCAAACTGATGGTCAGAGTGAGAGGACTATTCAAACTTTGGAAGATTTGTTAAGAGCTTGCATTCTTGACTGGGGAGGTGACTGGGAGAAACACTTAGCCTTGGCTGAATTCACCTACAATAACTCTTACCAAGCCAGTATAGGGATGGCACCATTTGAAGCCTTATATGGTAGGCCCTGTAGATCTCCATCGTGCTGGCTGGAGTCTACCGAAGCAGTTATAGTCGGGCCAGAGATGGTGAGGGAAGCAACTGAAAAGGTGAAACTCATTCAGCAAAGACTTAAGGCAGCTCAGGATCGACAAAAGAGTTATGCTGATACTCGAAGGAAGGACCTAGAGTTCCAAGTTGGGGAGTTTGTGTACCTAAAGACATCTCCTACGAAGGGGGTGATCAGATTTAAAATATCAGGGAAGTTGAAGCCAAGATTCATAGGACCGTTTCCAATCCTGGATCGAGTTGGGAATTGTGCATATAGATTAGCATTGCCACCAAGCCTAGCTGGAGTACACAATGTTTTCCATGTGTCAATGCTAAAGAAGTATGTACGGGATGAGGATCATATCATCACAAATTTTGAAGACTTAGAGCTACAATCAAATTTAACCTACGAGGAAAAGCCGATCCGCATCCTGGCAAGAGAAATAAAGACACTCAGGAACAAGGAAATTCCTTTGGTAAAAGTATTGTGGAAAAATCAGGGGTCAGAGGAAGCTACATGGGAGACTGAACAAGAAATGGCAAGGAAATACCCTAGCCTGTTTGTGGCATAGGAGCTTTATATTTGTAGTAGCATGAACTGATCCCGAAGAAATAAATAAAGTTAATCATAATTGTTCTGTTGCCTGTTATGATATTTCGGGGACGAAATATTTCCAAGTTGGGGAGATTGTAAAGACCGTGAAAAAAAAAACTGCGAACGCGGTTCGGGAAGGACCGAACGTGTTATATCCAATACCCGGTAAATTCTACCCGGTTAATTATTATATTTTATTATTTACCCGGTTACCCGGTTAAATATTTTATTCTTTACCCGGTTACCCGGTTAAAGGAATAAAATACGGGTGTTGGTGTGTTTTCACATACCCTAGCCATTTTTGGTGAAGGGACGTCATTTTTCATTTTATAAATTGTGAGGGGGCGTCATTACGCTCTCATCTTCTTCTCCTCTTCCTTACCGGAGCCGGCATCTTCCTTGCTTGGGTATCCTTCCTATCTCCCTCTTCTTAATTTTCTTGCATGCATATTTTTAATTGATAGTAAGCTTGTTAATCATGGGAATTAAAGTTGTAAATCAACAAGAAAAGAACTAAACTGAACTGAAATTGGAATCCCGTCCATGGCCGAGTAGCCTGAAACTTTGGCAAGATGGGCAACCGTAAGAACAATTGCAAGGCAGTCCCTCACACCCCGACGACCTCTCTTGCTGCTGGCTCGAAGGGGGGCTTGCCACGTCCCTGGTTTTCCGGTGGGTGGCGGAATTGCAGCTGTGAGGGGGCGGAGTTGCAAGGGTGACGGAAGTGGCGACGTTCTGCTGCAATTGATGCTGTAATGGAAGCTTCAGAGGGGTAAACACCGGTTGTGCTTCGTCGACAGCATCATGGGTTCCATCACAGTAGTTCAGGCCGCCAGAACAATCCACTACAGACCACCTTCTCGCCGGAATTCATGGCAGCGACGTGCAGAAGTGGGGAGGACGACCATACTCCATGCAACGTCCAAAGGTGGCCGATCCTTACTTGTTTTGAGGCCGGCCTGAGGTCGTGGAACATCTGAATTGGAGCAAGGTGCAAGAAAGGAGGGGTCTTGAGGCTGGGAGAAGAAGAACAGGCCAGGAGTTGGGCGCCATGGTGCAGCACATGGTCGTCTTGGTTAACTGCTGTAAAACACGCACTTTAGGCTTCCAATTGGTTGCTGGAGAAGGTTGAAGTTGAGGGAGGACGTGATTCTGGGTTTGGGTGCCAAGAAAAGGGGTGGAGAAGAAGGGCGTGGTCTGGTTTTGGTGGTGCAGAGAAGAGTGGCGACGGGAAGAAGAAGAAGAAGAAGAAGGAGAAGGGTGGCAGTTTTGTAAATATAGGTTGACTCGATACCGACTCAAGTTAAAAATAATACGAACACGTAATAAATCTTTAAAGATAATTATTTTAATGGGTTATTAAACTATAGTCGGGTAGCAATCACTAGCGCCGAACCTAAATAGCAATAATGAAAATAAATAAAGTTCAAAACTTTATTGAGTCGAATAATTTAAAATAATTGTATTAATAATATTTTTGAATAATACAAATTATTTTAAATAATTTAATCGAACAACTTAATTAATTAAATTGCTATAAATAATAGTAGCGATAAAAAAATTATAACCGTAAACTAAATCATCAAGATCGGGGTTAAGTAATTATCGTCGCAAAGGAAAATTAAATACTTGTTTATTAGTAATAATTATTTTATCAATTGTTAGGTATTATTTATGATTTAGATAATTAATTTAAAATGTAAAGTAGGACTTAAATGATTAAATCACCTGAATAATTTAATATTTAATATTGTTGAATTTTAATAGTTGATATATATATATTAGTCATTTAGTTGCATGCATTCCTACTCGAATAAAATTATACTTATGTATAATTTTATGTTCTCGTTCAGATTAGGATCATTGGTCGCAGCTGCGAGTTCGAAATATCCAGGTCCGTATAATCATTTGAAATGTTGTACTTTCCCTTGTTGGCAGCCCTGGTCGGCCTGAGCCCAGATTCGACCACCATGCACTGTAACGCAATCGGGGTCAAGGAATTGACTTAGTCTGACACGGGGCCGCACCTTTAAAATTACTATGTGTGTCTGTATAATTATTTGAAATGTTATATTGTTCGTATAATTATTTGGAATGTTGTATTGTCCGTATAATTATTTGAAATATTATATTTTCCCAAACTGGTATAACTATATGAAATGTTGTATTTTCCCAAATTGGTAGCCTTTGTCAGCACTAATCTCAGAATGAGCTGGGAGACAATTTTTAATCTCAGAATGAACTGGGAGACCATGACTAATCTCAAAATGAATTGGGAGACCACCTACATCTCAGAATGAGCTGGGAGACAATTTTCTAATCTCAGAATGAACTAGGAGACCATGACTAAATCTTAAAATGAATTGAGAGACCACCTAATCTCAGAATGAGCTGGGAGACAATTTTTAATCTCAGAATGAACTGGGAGACCATGACTAATCTCAAAATGAATTGGGAGACCACCTAATCTCAGAATGAGCTGGGAGACAATTTCTAATCTCAGAATGAACTGGGAGACCATGACTAATCTCAAAATGAATTGGGAGACCACCTAATCTCAGAATGAGCTGGGAGACAATTTCTAATCTCAGAATGAACTGGGAGACCATGACTAATCTCAAAATGAATTGGGAGACCACCTAATCTCAGAATGAGCTGGGAGACAATTTCTAATCTCAGAATGAACTAGGAGACCATGACTAATCTCAAAATGAATTGGGAGACCACCTAATCTCAAAATGAGCTAGGAGACAATTTCTAATCTCAGAATGAAGTCGGAAACCATGACATAATCTCAAAATGAGCTGGAGATGACTTCTAATCTCAGAATGAACTGGGAGACCATGACTAATCTCAAAATGAATTGGGAGACCACCTAATCTCAGAATGAGCTGGGAGACGACTTTACTAATCTCAGAATGACCTGAGAGACAAATTACTAATCTCAGAATGACCTGAGAGATAATTACTAATGACTTGTGTAATAATAATAATAAAAACGAGTGAAATGATAATAGGGATTATATTGACTTGTTTCATTTAATTATGCGGCTTAGTGGTTTTATCACTAACGCGGAATTGCCTCCTGCAAGTGAGCAGCTTTGGACTAAAGAATAGAAGTGTGGTTGGTGGTTCTTTTACCAACCTAGGTATGGTGAATCGATAATAAAGTTGGACTTCCTTATTATTCTCTTGTGTTATAAATGTGGCTATGGGAAACGGTCCGAGACTGTGGGACAGTTATTTTTAATTTTAGAGAACATGATTTATTGTTATGATTCATATTATATGTTGCAAGACTTATTTCCTGTATTTCAGTTCATGTTCTGGAATATTACCGTTACATCAATTATATTTTTAAGTAACACCCGGTCCGGTTCGGGCGGGTCGTTATAATACATGTCTCCATACCGCTCACTCTCTAATTCATGAAATCTGTAAAAATGCACACACTTATATAATAGGTTTAGGGTAGAAGCTTATACCATATATTTCTAGAACTTCAGTTTGAAAACTAAATAGGGATCTCATCCTTGTAGTTTTATTAAACATGTGTAGAAAAATTACTAAATGGCCTGACATCGGAGGTATTTGTTAAACGCTGCCGATGTTGTGCTACGTCTAAAACACAATTAAACTGGACACGTGGGGATTAAAGTACAAATCAAGCAAAGGGAGAGTCCTACGGACCTATGGTCCAAGCTCCAAGTGTTTTTCACATCTACGGTGAGCTCAAACTCCGAGGCCTACATCGGAACCCGCTGCTAAGTAAAAATACTAATATCTCTATATGATGCATGCTCATAGTGTGCTCACATTATCCGTACATCATAATAAAGAAAACAGTGCTAACAAGCCCACAACTAAACAAATTGCATGCAAATTGAGACATAATAATAATAAATAACAAATAAACATACTCATAGATAATTCGGCAAATAATAAATAAATGATCAAAAATAATATTCTAATCACAAAATAATAAAATGACTGATGTGGACGACTCAGATATCGCCACATGGTACGATCGGAAAGTCGGATAGCTCATGGCCTCACCATCTTATTTTTCCAAAGATATTCTAGGATTTCAAAATTTACACCCATAGCACTGCCACCACTTTGGCTCATCGCCAGTGAATCTCTACCTCGCTTCTAGCCACTAGTTGGCACCCCCATGACCGCCACACAGGTGACCTTCCATTCGTACCACTCACGACCATTAGTGCCAGTGAGGTCACCACCAGCAGGGAGTTTTGCATTCAATTTCCACTGGCCGCGGTAACTCCTCTGATCGTCACCACCAGCACCTTCGCCTTAATGCCTCCTATCAATGATGTGAGCAATATTTATTAGAGTATTATATGGTGTAATTATATTATTATTTTATGATTAGAGAATTATTTATGATCATTTATTTATTATTTACCCAATTATCTATGAGTATATTTATTTCTTATATATTATTATTATGTCTTAATTTGCATGCAATATGTTTAGTTGTGGGCTTGTTAGCATTGTTTTCTTTATCATGATGTACTAGAATGTGAGCACGAACCATGAGCATGCATTATATAGGATATTAGTATTTTACTTAGTAGTGGGTTCTGATGTAGGACTTCGAGTTCGCGCTTGCCGTAGATGTGCCTCTATACTAGACTTAGACCACAGGTCCATTGGACTCTCCCTTTGCTTGATCTCACTTGACTCCCTACATGTTGAATTTAATCGTGTTTTGGGCATAGGATGACATCGGTGGCATTTTATCGGATCCCTTTGGTGTCAAGCCATTTAGCTATGTTTTCTACACATGTTTAATAAACTACGTGATGATATCCCTTTTGGCTTTCAAACATAAGCTCCATAAATATATGATACAAGCCTCTTCCCTAAACCTATTATATAAGTATGCCCATTTTTACGGATTTCACAAATAATGAGAGTGAGTCGTATGGAGATATGTATGGACCGCACTAGTACTCCTTCAAACCCTAAGGTAGTGCGGTGTAGGTAGGGTACTGCATAACGCATAACATTTCAGAATTTGTGGCACTAACTTTACTAATCCTTTTGCCAGTCGACTACCATTGTGGGTGTAATATGGAGGATGTGAGGGTGTAAGCATTGTATGTAAGGATATGAATATTAACCATGCATGCACACCGACTACTGCCCACTGTAGAGATAATTCTAAAGTTTCTTATGTTTTCGTGGGTATTAGAATACCCATTTGATAGTTTGTTAACTAGTTATTTTCAGAATAGTAACACTCATTACTAATGCATTTTATATTATATATATATAGGTCTTGAAATCCTCACTCAAGTTTGGTGGAAGAACAGATAAACGCTATACACACTTTAGCTCAATGTAGTTATTTACTTTCTTATTTTTATTTATATTAGATGTGTTTTGATATTTATTTAACAATGTCTTCTATTCTCATAATACCAAGAAGGTTGTTTTGATCTATTTTTGATCGAGACCTACTGACCAATATTGGTCGAAGGGTGTTAATACCTCGATTTGTGTTCACATAAGAACCGAATTAGAAATGTTACAATCGAGTCCAGCCATAATTAAAGTTGTTGGTCTCAAAAGGTTGATCTCAGTGAGGGAAGCTGTTGGGGTAGTCCCGAAGGACACTCTCTGGGGCCTGGAAAATGGCCCTAAAAGGGTGGTGGCGGTGGCTGAAATCAACATGAAAAATGCCGTCACCAGTGGTGGCGCCTGTGGTGACAGTAGGGATAAACCGATGGCCGACCATGAGGTAGTCACGGTCTTACCGATCTGGTGGTCGAAGGAGGAACATGGTCTCGCTGGCGGTGAGCCAAAGTGATGGCGGCGCTAATGGTAAATAACTCCAAAACTTGGAGATAAACATCTGATAATTAATGGTTGAAGCTAGGGTTGAGTGGACAGCTTAGATCATACCATGTGGCACGATCAAGACGTCTCACAAATTATCGTCTAGTGGGGCCCACCTATCGGTATATGTAATATACATATTGATGGAAAGCTCGGATTGAGAATGTCCAAAGTGAAAACTAACTTGATTCATAAAAGTGACTCTATAGGTGGGTATTGAGGTAAGAAGCTAAAGGGCCCTCGAACCCTAAACTCAATTGAGTGAAAATCTGCAACTCAAATCAAGTTGGGCCCATAGAGGAAATTTGGTAGTCCAAAATCCCTACGCTACATGCAAATGAAATACCCTAATAATCCCAAACAGATACTAAATGCTGCAGCGGCCTATATCTAGATATAAAACCCTAGCTAACTTGCAAAAAAATCATTTGTATACCTCGTGCATACACTGATAAATTGTGGTCTACTATATCATAACTGAATGTATCATCTAAATGTCAGGCATGCTCTGCCACCATAACATGCTCATATGGCCATCTGGGCCCCAAATTTATATTTCAATAATTGATCGTACTTGAGCTCGCTCAAACCGACTCGAGACTGGCCGCATCGGGCAACTTGCAAGCGAGTAAAACTCTAAACCAAAGCTGGGTTTTACAACCTCTCCTCATAAAAATTATGTCCTCAGAAATTCTCATATCAACTATGATCAAAGTGCTCAATTGAATGTAACAACCTGCCCGAACCAGCCCGGGTGTTACGTAAAATATAATTGATGTAAACAAAACTTCAAGAACATGAACCCTAATATGGCAATAAGTCTAGAATTTATAAATCATAAAAATAAAACATGTTCTGATAGCATGTGACAATGCAGAAAATAAACTAACGCAAAGTCCCACAGTCTTGGACCGTTTCCCATAGCCACATTTATAACACAAGAGAATAAAAAAGAAGTCCAATTTATTATCAATTCACCAAACCTTAGTTGATAAAAGAAACACCGACCACACTTTTATTCTTCAGTCCAAAGTTGTTCACCTGTGGAGGCAATTCCGTATTAGTGATAAAACCACTAAGCCGCATAATTAAATGAAACAAGTCAATATAATCCCTATTATCATTTTCATGAGTCATTTAGTAATTATGAGCCTATGCTGAGCTCTTAATATGCTCGGAGGGGTGGCCACCCCATCTAGCTCCAATCCCATGCATGCGCACACACACTACGTGGTCTACGACTTGTAGTTACCGATATTTGCCATTGACTCACCCTCTCGGTATCGCAAGTGCATAATGAGCCATCTGGCACCACTGTGCCCTGTCACCCCTTTCGGCATGGGGGCAGATATTCAATCTTTTAGGGGGTGCTGCCCTACGTCGACCAAGACTCAAATCGATGCTCGGCGCATGGTGGTAGGATATGAACTCAAATCGACCAAGACTCCTATATAGTAATTTTAAAGGGTTGGCCCTGTGTCAGACTGAGTCAATTCCTTGACCCCGAGTGCACTCGGTGCATAGTAGTCAAATCTAAGCTCAGGCCGACTATGGCTGCCAAAAAGGGAAAATACAACATTTCAAATAATTGTACTAACCTGGATAGTTCGTAAGTGAACCTGCAACTGTGACCAATGATCCTAATCTAAACGTGAACAGAAAATTATACATAAGTATAATTTTATTCGAGTAGAAATTCATACAACTACATGACTAATATATATATCATTATCAAAATTCGACAACATAAAGCATGCAAATCATTCAACAATCTTAAATATTAATTTATTCATGTGACATAATCATTTAAGTCCTACTTTACATTTTCAATTAATTATCTAAATTTTAATTCACACTTCACTAATGATAAAATAATTATTAAGTATTTAATTACTATTATTAGCATATTTTCCTTTGAGATGATAATTACTTAACCATGATCTTGACGATTTAGTTTACAGTTTTAGTCTTTAGTCATTATTATTATAATTAGTAATTTAATTAATTAAGTCGTTCAATTAAATTATTTAAAATAATTTGTATTATCATAATTTAAAGATATTAGTCGAGGGAGGATAGAACGTTGGAGAATTAATATTATTAATTAACTTATATTCTCCACCTTGTTAATTATTATATTTTATTAATTACTGAGTTACCCGGTTACAATGAAATACTGGTGTAGGGGTGTTTTCACATATCCTAGCTGTCATTTTCATTTTTATATTTTTCAAAGAGGACGTCTATAACGACCCGGCCTTTTCACGATATTGTGGGTCTAACTGGCTAGGTGTTACTCAAAAGTAAAGTAATTATGTCAACCATTTTTTATAAATAATAACATATATAAAGATCCCACAGTCTTGGCCCGTTGCTAACCCCAGCCCACGACCTTTTTTGGCCCGTGACCGGCAGCTTAGCCAACGTTTCTAGTCCATCCCACCATCTAACACGGAACCAAGTCGGCTCTGATACCATTTGTAACGACCCAGCTCAAAGTGCAACGTAATGGGCTAAGTCATTTCTTTAAAATGGGTACCCCGAAAGTTAAAGATCTATAGTCCATTCCCACTTATAAACAGGATCTTCTCCCAGTAGGTATTAGATGTGGACTAAGTTGTAGGGATCTCACTAAGTTGAGGGATCTCTCGGTAGTTCTCCTCTTCCTTACCGGTGCTTCTTCCTTGCTTGGGTATCCTTCCTATCTCCCTCTTCTTAATTTTCTTGCATGTATATTCTTTTTAATTGATAATAAGCTTGATAATCATGAGAAACAAAGTCTGAAATCAACAATAAACAACTAAAACTAAACTGTAAACTGAAATTCGCAATGGCCGATGAGTGCAAGAATTTGGGCAAGGATGGGCGGCTGTAAACAATTGCAAGGCAGCCGCTCACAACCCGATGACCTCTCTGGCTGCTAGGTTGAAGGGATTGCTTGCCTAGACCTTGCTGCCGATGTGTGGTGGAGTTACAGCTGTCTGTGGGCGGAATTGTGAGGGGTGACAATGGTGATGGCAGTTCCTCTGAAATAGAAGTTGTATTGGAAGATTCAGAGGTGTTGACGCTGGTTGTGCTTCGTCGACAACATCAAGTGTTCCATCACAGCATATTAGGCCGCCGGAACAGTGCACAGCGGACGACCTTCTCGCCGGAATTCATGGCAGCAAAGTGCAGAAATGGGGAGAACGACCATACTCCATGCAACATCCAAAGGTGGCTGATCCTTACTGTTTTGAGGCCGGCCTTAGGTCGTGAAACATCTGAATTGGAGCAAGGTGCAAGAAAGGAAGGGTCTTGAGGCTGGGAGAAGAAGAACTGGACTGGTTTTTGGTGCAGGACGGTGTTACCTTGGATATCTGCTGCAAAACACGAATTTTATGCTTCTTCGCTTGCTGTTTTTATTTTGTTGTTGACGTTTGGTTGGGATGTTTATATGGTTGTTCAATTGGGTTGCTGGGGTAAGGATGCATAGGGTGAAGAAGAAGACATCAGATCTGATTTTTGGTGCTAAGAAGGTAGGAGAAAGAGAAGGACATTGGGTGAGAAGAAGACGGCAATTTTGTAAATATAGGTTGACTCGATACTGACTTAAGTTAAAAAATAATACTAAATCTTAATAAATTTTTTAAAAATAATTATTCTAATGTGTTATGGGTAAAGTTACTAAACTAATTAATTTTTGTACGAAATCGCCACAAGTAATAAAAAATATGGTAATCATAAATGGTCGATAATTAATCGGCGTACTACAAGCAATTAAGTTAAATAGGATGGTTATAAATGAATAATAAAATAAAGATTTTACCTTTATCATATTAAATTTCATATTAGGTAGATAAAGTGATTATTTTAATAACAAATTAGTAATGTAGAAAATGGGTTATTAAACTATAATCCTGTAAAAATCACAAGCGTGGAACCTAAATAAAATAATGAAAATAAATAAATTTCAAAACTTTATTGAGTTGAATAATTTAAAATAATTGAATTAGAATAATACAAATTATTTTAAACAATTTAATCGAACAACTTAATTAATTAAATTGCTATGAATAAGGATAGCGATTAAAAATTATAACCGTATACTAAATCATGAAGATCATGGTTAAGTAAATATTATCTCAAAAGAAATTATACTAATAACAATAATTAAATACTTGTCGGTAAATTAATAATTACTTTATCATTAGTGAAGTGTGAATTATGATTGAGATAATAAATTTAACCTGTCAAGTAGGATTTAAATGGTTATACCACATGAATAATTAATTATCTCACTAGATTATCGAGAATTTAATATTTAATATTGTTGAATTTTAATAGTGATATATAAATTAGATATTAGTTGCATGCATTTCTACTCAAATAAAATTATACTTATGTATAATTTTACGTTCTCGTTCCGATTAGGATCGTTGGTCACAGCTGCGAGTTCACTTACGAACTATCCAGGTCCGTATATTTATTTAAAATGTTGTATTTTCTCTTGTTGGCAGCCCTGGCCGGCCTGAGCCCAGATTCGACCACCATGCACCGAGTGCAACTGGGGTCAAGGAATTGACTCAGTCCGACACGGGGCCGCCCTTAAAATTACTATGTAGGAGTCTTGGTCGGCTTGAGTATCTGATTACCATGTTCCGGAACGCAACCAGGGTCAACTCAATTTGGCAAAAGGCTACAGCTCCTAAAAGATTGAGCACCTGCCCCCGTGACGAAAGGGGTGACAGGGCGCAATGGCGCAACACGGCTCATTATGTACTTGTGATACAAAAAGGGTGAGTCAATGACAAATATCAATAACTACAGGCCATGGGCCACGTAGCATGTGTGCGCATGCATGGGTGGTAGTTGGATGGGGTGGCCACCCCTCCTAGCATATAATGAACTCAGCATAGGCTCATAACAACTAAAAGACTCTTGAAATGATAATAGGGATTTTATTTACATGTTTCATTTAATTATGTTGCTTAGTGGTTTTATCACTAACACTGGAATTGCTTTTGTAGGTGAGTAGCTTTGGACTGAAGAGTAGAAGTGTGGTTGGTGCTTCTTTTATCGACCTAGGTATGGTGAATTGGTAATAAATTGGACTTTCTTTTATTTTTCTTGTGTTATAAATGTGGCTATGGGAAACGGTCCGAGACTGTGGGACAGTTATTTTATATACTGTCATATGCTGTCCGAACATGTTTTATTTTTATGAGTTATAAATTCTAGACTTATTTGCAGTATTAGAATTCATGTTCTTGAATATTATTGTTATATCAATTATATTTTAAGTAACATCCGGACCGGTTCGGGCGGGTCATTACAATAAAGGTTCAAACTTTATTTATTTTTATTATGCTATTTAGGTTCTTTTTACACGATTATAGTTTAATATCCCATTATCTACCGTTTAACTTATTATTAAAATAATCACTTTATTTACCTAGTATTAAATTTAATATAATAAAGGTGAAATCCTTATTTTGTTAATCATTTATAACCATCTAATTCAAAATTAATCGCTTGTAGTATGCCGATTAATTATCGATCGTTTATCATTACGGTATTTTTATTACTTATGGCAATTTCGTACAATAATTAATTAGTTTAGCAACTTTAACCCATAACCCATTAGAATAATAATTTTTAAGGATTTATTACGAGTTAATATTATTTTTAACTTGAGTCGGTGTTGAGTCAAGCATATATTACAAATCTGCCATCTTCTTCTTCCCCACACTCTTCCCTTCTCCAAACCTCATCTTTGCACCAAAAACCAGACCACGACCTTCACTATATTGCTTCCCCAACAATTCAATTGATCAACCATATTGAGCATCCCAACACAGCGTCAACAACAAGATAAAATCAGCAAGCGAGGAAGCCTCAAGTGCGTGCTTTACAGCAGCTATCCAAGGCGACACCGCCCTGCACCAAGGTGCACGACGCCTGGCCAGCAGCACCGCCGGGAATGCAAGCCAACACCGTCCGGCCAGCAGCACCGCCGGGAACGCTTCCCTTCTCCCCGCACGACAACCCACAACATCAAGGCAAGCGCTGTCTTGACAAGCACCGAAGGAATTCCCCACAGCGTTGCCCACTATCCAAACCCCATGCACAGAAATCATAAGACGCTAGGGACTGCAACTTAATTATCCTAACCCAACCGATTACATAGCATAGGACGTTGATGCAGCAACAGCAAAACAAAATGACCATGAATTGATGAAACAGCAGTAATTTGCATGGCGGTCATGAATTGATGAAGCAGCAGAATTTTAGCATGACGATCATGAAATGCATGAAACTAAGAGTAGGGAGATAGGAAGGATACCTAAGCAAGGAAGAAGCCGGCTCCGGAAGAGGAGAAGAAGATGAGAGTAGACGGCTAGGGTGAGGAAGAGGAGAAATAGGTGGCTAGGGTGAGGATGACGCCCCCTCACAAAATATAAAATGAAAATGACGGCTAGGGTATGGGAAAACACCCCAACACCCGTATTTCATTTAATCGGGTAACCGGGT